>WURS02078118.1:0-10264 GCA_011762765.2 Rhinocypha anisoptera | reverse complement strand
TAGCCTGAGCTAATCTACCCTTGATATCCATAGAGCTTCTTCCATCCCATGTAATTCCTATCCCATTTTATATATATATTGTTTTATGTATATATGTTATTTTTTAACCAAAAAGTATATATATTAGCTTCTTCATGGGGAAAATATTTGTTTTTAAGTAAGAGAATCCACTTTATTTTTTGCCTTTACTTGGTTTTGGTTTATCCACATCATCATTCAATTTTGTAGTGTTCATTTTAGAATGAACCGACATGAAGTTAAAGATTTCTTCGATGGCACAAGAAATGATGACTTTACTCATTGTAGATATAGACAGAATTCATAATACTTTGGTAAGTTTAAGTAGTAATGGCATTATTATCGTATCCAGGTTGTGTCTGTCATTAGGCTCCTCTTGAGATCGATGAGAGACATAATTGGACGAACATGTCTCCCATGGCCGCCTGAGACGGGACTTGAATACGCTATCTTTGGGGATAGCATTCGATAAAGCTACACACTAGGATAATCCGATAGGGACGAAGCTAGAATATATTAACTAACAGGTTTGCATGAATATAAAGTCCACTATTGTTTATTTATAATCTAACAAATGAATGCAGGGTTTAATGAAGTATACATAACAAAGGTAAAAACAACTTTGTTAAGAATTCAGAAGAATAAAGTCATAATTTCCGTTATCAATGAAAAATTTGCCGGCCTCGGTGGCGGCGGGGTAACGTCCTAGTATTCCAACCTGGAGGTCTCTGGTTCGAATTCCGACTAGGTGGATTTTTCAATCTCCACCTTGGGCATGGATGTATGTGTTTCGCCCTTGTTATTTAAAAAGGTTATAGTAATTCGCCTATTAGGGCTGTGTGTCAGCGATTGAAAATAAATAAATAAATAGCAATCCTAAGAACTTTCAACAATGGATAAAAAGTCTGAAGAAATTATAGCATTATATATATCAAGCTAAAAAGATTGAAAATTATGATAAGAATTATCAATCTTATGTAATAATTATTATAATAAGGTGAAGGCCTCAAAAAATATATATATTTCTATATATATAATATATATAAATATATATGGAGCATTAAAGTTGTAAGGCCTCCAATTTTTTTCTCAGGACTGAAAACAGATAAAACATGCGGTTTGTTTTAAAATGAGCGGGCACTCTTTGTCAATGCGTGACAGAGATGACAGCACTGTACAACAGACAGAACCTCTAGCGGCTGCCGCGAGAATGAGAACTGTTTTCGAATCTTAAAAAGCCTACGTTTTCGTTACATGATTGAGCGAGTAATCTTTCGTGGTGTGACACCGATTGAAATTCATCGCCAGTTGAAGGAGATATGTAGTGATGGAGTCATGGATGTGTCGAAAATGCGTTCATGTATGCGACAGTTTAAAGTGTGTGACAACGAACCAAAACAATCTCGCCCTCGCACACCTACAGTGGTCAAAACAGACTCCTAAAGAAGGGAGATTATGTCGAGAAGTAACACAAGCTTCATTGTTTTTAAGGTGAAAAATTAGTTTTTAAAAAATCGTAGGTCTTCTAACTTGAATGCGCATATATATATATATATATATATAACACCTATAAATAGTTATATATATATACCTATATGTGATTTTGTTGTCTCGAGGGATTTGGCCAATTCCCGACACCTCGAGACAACAAAATCACATTCTTTCCAAATTCCTATCCCATTTTATATATGTATATGTATATATTAAGGAGCTGTTATTGATAGCATTGTTCTATCGTACTTTGTTTATGCATACATTGTTCCTACTACCATTGTTCCTGTATACACTCGCGCAAAAATTTGATCCAGAGCCGGCGATTTATTTGGATTTATACCTTTAAGTTGGCGTTCAATGTCCCGACGAAAGATTACAATTTCAGACATCAGCTGCTGGAAATGATTCGAGGGGGACACGAATGCTTGTGGAACCATATGTAAAAATGATTTGGAAGTATTCAGTTTAATAAATTGGCTTTTATAAACTGCAGGCATATTTTTCCCTTGCTATACTTATTGTTACTACCATATGAACATCATGGAGCATGAATGAAATAAAAGAGGCCATCGACATCCAGAATATCTCAGGGAAACGACCCTTGTCGAAGTGGACGCATGTAAGGGGTGGCCATAAAAACACCCAGAAGATATTTTATATGAACATGTTCGGATCTCTAAGTGTATGATTTTACATTGTTTGCGATAAGCATAACCTTAAAACCCCTGCCTCCGTCCACACAAGATGACAGTTTTATAAATACTCATTCTGTAAATTTATTTTTTCTGATGATGTTGCATCGCAATGAAACCTAAGTTATATGCTGAAACAATATTTACTATGTGAAAATACAATGTCGTTCTTTTATCTACTATTATATACAATATACTTATGTCTGTAGAAATTTTAAATAGAAAATATAGAGAAGTAACGGGGGATTAAGGATAACGAAATTTACTAAGGGTATATTCGCCAAATATAAATTTGTATGCCAAAAAAATCCATATGAATATATAACAAGGCCATTCGGGTTAGCCTGTATATACATGTATACCCCCATGTAATAAATACATAAACACATGTATACTCAATTAAAATATATTTTTTGATAATTCCTTTTTAAAAAATAGTTTGCAGCTAGAAGTATATCTTTATCCAAGACGTTCTCCAGTCGACTATATAACCTTTCGATCGAAGATCGGAATTGGTCGTCATAACCGCAGGAGTAATAATTCCTGCGGAACCTTTAATATAAGGAAGCACGCTAAACAGAGCTGCATATTTTGATTGTGTTGTACAGACATCCGTAACACTAGAAATGTTTAGTAATTCATTGAAAGGGTAATTTCAAGTAGAGTTAAAGGGTTATATCTATTGCTACTTATATTTTTTTGGAGTAATATTCATTTTTAACCAAATATACCCAAGTTTATATCTTAATTATATTTAGAGATAAATAATTTAAGAAACTTTTTATATCCGAATAATCCATAAATTCGATCGTGATATCGTTCCTACTTTATCCTCATATCCCCTTCCCCTTACAAGTTTTCTATTTCATCTCATGGTCCACTACGCAAATATGTCTCCGACAATCACTTTCGCTACCATCTCCAAGTTCCTCCCCTTAGTGATCATCCCCACCCTGTCTTTCCCAGCACGCTTGACTACTCTTCAGTGGTTCTTTCACCCCAAATATTTTCTCCACAATTTTCCACTTCCCTCATCCTAAAGGATTGAAACCTTGGAATCGTATAAGGGCTTCTGCGTTTCGATGTCTTCTATAACTTTACTGCCGGGAGGAATGATTATTTATCGCAAATGGGGGCACCCTTCCAAGTTAGATTAAAAAGCTGTGTTCAGAGTGGCGCATTAACTTTTTAAACATTGCAGCAAAGGACAAAGTAATACGTTTTAATCCGGGAAGTGATGAAAAAAACCGGCATTGGACGAGGCACTGTAGACAAAGATTAAATAATTATCGATTGAAAGATAGCATGCTATACTATAAACAAGACCAAAAGAGTTTCAGAATAGACGGAAAGACATAACGAACGAAATTTGGCGTAAAGAAATTAAGCCAGTGAATGTGAAATGGAGGATATATTCTCTAGCAGGTGCAAGTGGCGCCTAGATTTTTTTTACTACAAAATAACGAGTGTTTGTATGTGTCTCTGAAGAATCATGTTGAATGGATGACTTTTTTAAGTCGATGCCCATGACCAACAACAAAAAAAAGAAATTTTCGAAAGGAACTTCAGTGATTAGAATAGGAACAGTGATTAGGATAGGGTGAGATTGGTGCAGGTTTGTAGAGGAAGAAATTTGATAGCAACAAACGCATAGTTCAAGCACCACGAAAGACGCGAATATGTTTTGATGGTGCCTGAAGATAGAGGGAGATCTGTTTAGACAATGTCGCAGTTAAACATAGAAACAGTTTCTAAAACAACAAAGGATACCACCAGGGAATGGACGCGGATGTAGACCACAATTTTCTCGTAATGAAGAACTATTGAATATTATATAATTCAAAATATATATTATAAAACTCAAGGAGATTCGGAAGAGCATAAAATTCCAGAAATGAAAGGAAAAGTGAAAATGTGCTAAGACGTGCTAGAATCTTTGAAAGGAAAAAATGGAAATAACATTAGGAATCAGGAGATATTCTCCTAAACGGGAGTAATCAAAGTAGGGCAGTAGGACATAGATGGAAAGTTTTTAGATTTTAAGTAAGAGGGGGTACTGATAAGTATTGGTAAGTGTGAACCAGAAAGGATTTAAAACCCCATGGTTGAGAATAAGATGATAGAACCTAAGTTAACTTCGTATACCTCGATAGGACCGAGACCTATTCGTATGACTTCAGCTTATTTTAAATGCATGACTTATTTATTTTAACCTTGTAAAAATCTGATCACATTAGCAAACAAATTAATTGCACTCTTAAGGTAGTATTACTTGAATTAAATTTTCAAATTCAATTAAAACAATACTCTCTACCACTATATATATTCTCTGACAAATTCTGAAATTCAAAACTCCACATCACATAAGTGACTTTTTTAGTCTTGCTAAAATACATATATTAAGACACTTGAGGGCACCTAAGGCATATCATGACCTGCTACACGATAGCTTGGCTTTAAACAGTAACTCATTCACCCAGACTGCTAGGAGTCAAATAATTTAGACATGAACACCAGAAATGCACCTTCAATTCCACCACCTTAACGGACTGTTCACGACTGCACTCAAGGTAAAAAAAATTAGTATCTCAGGTGTGTTTACTCCACTTTGTTGTAAACACTAATATTTCACACAGTACTTCATGCATTATTTACATGCTAACAGCAGAAAACTACAGATCAAACACAAAAAATATTCTTAAAATACTTTGTATGTCAAACACTTCGTTCAAAAGTACGCAGGTTTTTTTTTTAATTTTAACCACTGGGTTAATTTAAATTAATTTTTGTATTCATTTGAATCCTTTTATATTGATTGGTTCTTTACTTGTAGTTTATTATTCCCTTGAATGATCATACATATCTTTCTATTTTCGTCAAGGGTTCTCTGACTCTAATTACCCTACATATACAAGTTATTTACTTGTTTATTATTTTTTCTACTTTGATCTAAAATTTCCGTCACTTATAGTAATATTGCAATTTACAAATTTGCCTTGGGTTTTATTTGGAATAACGAGCTATTTAGACTCAGTCCCTTAGAAATACAAAAATACGCGTTATCTCATTATCAATATGCTTCTCCGTTTACGTCTCTCATCTCGTTGACACAATTATTTCTCTTTCCTTTATCAATTGATATTTTTCTTTTTCCTACACCTTCCATCACCTTTCCAAACCCAATTTAAATCTAAGTCCTATAGAAACGTTTGATAAGGGAGCCAACCTGGATCTCAAATTCTTGCTCTTTGACTTGTTGCACGTTCAAAGAATTCCTAGAACACTTTTTATCAATGAGACATGAGTCCCTAATAGCTTCCATTAAAAGGAATTCCTTTGTATTGGCGATTATGAGGGAATGAAAAGAAAACCTTTGTTATCACTTGTGATTAACAGAGCTCTGATAAAAAATCTCATTGAATTTGAGGAAAAATCACTATTACATTAGATAACCAAAGAAGTTTAAGCCAGGGAATGACATATCATTTTTCCCTTTATCACCGATGGATTTTACACAGTTAATTGAAACTCCTCATATTACACTCATTTAAAATGCTATATGAATCACATTGTATGTTTATAACTCCCACCTTATTTAAAAAGTATAGGTTTCCCAGGAGGTGTCTAACTTTGGTTTATTCGTGCTATATAATCGCAGGAGATAAGTAATTCGAAATGGAAGTTTAGAAACCCATTTTAAATTACCAATACTATAATCGACAACATAATAACAGATGCTTTGCGATATAATTGAGATAAGATCATCATTTCCTCAGAACACATAACGATGATGAAGGGTAATCTACCGGTTAAGGTTTTATTGATTTTTAGCTTAGGTTGGCCGCCTAAAATCTAACTTTAATCCCTCTTCGAATTTGCATACGTCCTACCCCCTATCATTCTGTCCATAATCCCTATTCTCCTCCTACCCCTAAACCACTTAACCAATATTCTACCCTCTATTACAACCTTCAACAACCCATTGCCTCTGAATACCCCTTCCTGTCTTTCTTTGATCTCTCGCAGCAAACGCCTCTCCTCCCCTACCATTCTATAATATTCTTCATTCGTTTTTCTCTCTGTTTAGAACACATAACAGCTTTTATTTGACACGCGTACCAGCGTTTTAAAAATGTTATCTGCAATGAACCCATTGTGGAAGTTGTTCGATGCTGGATGGTTGGATCGAATTCTTTGGTTATTTAGCACCCCACAGAGAGAGAAAAAAAAGCCATTTGGGCAGACACAACACTCATGCACAAATGCAAGTGAGCTACCTTCCTCACTATTTCGACAATCATTAACCCGAAGCATTAGTTAATTTAGCGCGGAAACGAGGACTGCAATTAGCAATTGAGAATGTTGGTATCAAATCCCAAAACGCCATTTTTTTGTTGCATTAACACCGGATTGACACAGCTCTAAAAGCCTTTGTTTTCTCCGAGTGATTTTCTTTAGCATCAAGTATTTTTTTATTGCTATATATTCTATACTTTATCTAAATTTTAGTTGAAAAAGTGCATTTACTTTGGAAATGCATATAGAATAGTGCTTAATTGTTTAAATATGTGCATAATATGCTTGCTTTCATGCCGTTGCTCCATTTATTTAACGTTGTTTCACTGGAGTTCCTCCATCGATATAAGTAATTAGTCTTTTATGTAGAACGTCCCCCTTGCAGAATTTTTATAAAATATTTTAATAATTATTCTTTTTACACTATCACGTGCACCAACGACTTACTTATGAATCGCATGTCATTATTACAAAAATAAAATTAAATGTTATAATGTTCAATTTCTCATTTGATAAGTTACTTCCTAATTGGAAGATATTTCTTGTGTTTTGAAATGCGTCTCTTATTTAAATTCCCATTCCAAGTGTAACATATAAAGTTAAGCAAATGGTCGACTTCTGGTTTTCAACAGAGATGAAGTGGGTGAGGAGAGTTGAGTAATTTTTTCACCGTTCTCTACGCGATTGCTATTCTTGTGTATGCATAATTGGAATACAGGCAGTAATAGCGGGAACAATAATGACCACACCTAGGCGCGTCACACTTTCGAGATAGATTAGCGTGAAATGAAATAGGCAATTAGTGTGAAAAATAGAAAAATGCAGCGCGCGAATGCATGCGTTCAATAATAAAGCAGCGACGTGAACGGTAACAGACAGTCAAAGGACCTTTGGAGTAGGGAACGAGAAACGTGCCAAATTGTCTTTTCAGTAATAACTAGCATACGCGACGAAAACCAATCAATCCTGATGAATGAAGGAATTTTTGTGAGACGAGATACACACACACGGATTGGAGGAAAAAAAATCTTCGCTAATAGAGAAAAAAATCCTTCCAAATCTTAAAACTAGAAGAGCTCATTAGGATAGGGAGAGAGGTGAAAATTCCAGGTGTCGGTAAAAAGGTAGGCGGTAAAAAGAGAGGACAATAGTTAAGACAGATAAGGTTGAAAATACTAAATGATAGAAAATTGTAAAAAAAATACGATAAATAGACGTTTAGTTCGTGGAAATAACCTTTCAGGTTTCAGGATAAATACAGAAATAATGATATCAACGTCCTTCTTAGCTCAAAGAAAAATTAATTCTTTTATAATCGTAAAGTCATCATTTAATCCGTACTAGATTTGAAAAAAATCCGTACTGAAGGCATATTATATTTCTTTATAATCATACGTATTTGCCAAAATGTGTAATTTAATGTTACATTGTTTTCCTTATGTGTAATAACTTATAAAAATTTCATTTATTTTATTTATTATTAATATAGAACCTAATTATGATTAAATTTGTGCAGTGAGAATTAATATTTTTTAATGTGGAGATTCTTTTCTTTGGAGTTAGATTAACAGGTACTTTACCAGATAACATAATTAGTATTTAAACTAAACTATTACATGCATTATTTATTAAATACATGATGTTTAAGTATGTCAAGCTAATATTGGGAAAAAATTCGTAAAACATGCGAAATGGCAAATAAAAAGTTATAACAATATAAAATAATCCTTGAGAAATTCAATGATTGGGTACATTTTTGTAATTTTCTTTTACTAGTATGTAAGTATTTAGTAAGTTTAAGGGACTGTTACGCGCTAGGCTACCTCGTTTTAGGCTAAGATTGAGTTCTCATTTTAGAGCAGCTAGTCTTGTTATAACAGAGTCACGAGTTTATTTTATGAATTAGGTTCGGAGCTACTCGTTCATCGCATGTTGAGTCTACCACGTAAATTAAAAGCAGGTCTATTTTCCCACGAGATCAGATGTTATCATCAAACCGGTGTTACTAAGTTAAAGAAATATTACAATCATAAAATCAGATATGTACACTGCATAAGGAATATAATTAAAGTGGTAATTTCAACCTGTAAGACTAGGGAGAAAACTAGAAATGATCGTAATCTCAGGGAGAATAATTAGAAAAGTGAGCGTATTCTTAGTTATCCCATATGCATGTTAAAAATACCTACTATTCCTAAAATTGTTCTGGATTGAACAGAAAATAAATTATCTACTAACATTCATTGATTCAAAAATGCTTCCATAATAAAAATATTCATCAGAGCATATCTGAAAATCTACCTATGTTTGCTAACATTTTTCGTTTAGAATAATAATGTACTGCCAAAGTTTATGGTGAGACTTATTATCTGCGTTGTATAAATTAATCATGCGCGCACCTAAGAAATTATGCCTGGATTGTATTTACCTCTTTCTCACATGCCATGAGGGAGACTTTCAGGGCATTTCGTAGATATATATACGCATATATATATATATATATATATGTAAAAGAGTCTGATGGATTCATAGTTCAACATTATTCTAAAGATAGGTTCATGATGGACGCTAAAACACCATTTTATGCCGTGTACGTCTTAGTTTTCCAAGGTCAAACGTATTCTTGCAAATTTATTTAGTTCCCTAATATCAATCCTTCTGCTGATGACTCTCTCCCTAACCGCAAGCTGATTTTAACTGACGGTCCTATAGTCTATCGTACGGTCGCATTTTTTTTCTGTGGATGGAAATAGACATAGATTTAACCACGTTTCATGGAGAAATGGTTATACATTTCTCATAAATATTCCATGTGAAATCATACAATTTCTGCCTCCGAAAATTTTTCCTTTCGTAATTTTCCTGAAATATAAGACAGGCACGTCCTCTTTCTTATTAGGCTTCATTTCCCAGAATGACCCTCCTATTTCTCTCTCTCTCTCTCTCTCTCTGATATTCATGACCTTGTGATGTTCTTGTTTGCTTCCCATCCTCTTAAACATCTAAAACGAGAGCGTTCATTTTTTTTTAGCCTTACTATAGTTTAGTTTTTTCTATGCAGACTTTTGAGTCCGCTGGATCTCCTTTGTTTCAGCGGAGATATTTCTCGACTCGTTTCCTTTCAGCACGAAAATTTTTCCCTTTCCTTGCTCCCGAAATTCTTTTAAACTTTTTTTACAGGGAACCCACTTTTATCTCTGTAAATTTTTCGAAGCTCTCGCACTGCTCTCCCCGCCAAGCTCTCTTCACCCCATTCATTCTCCGCCTTGATCTAACGCTTCTTTCCTCCCACATGATCCTCCATTTAATACCTTATTTAAGTACTTAACGTTCCTTCCATCATCCGGATCGTTCCATCCGTGAGCAATGCTTTCTTATTTCTCTCGTATATTTCTTTTTTGTGTATTCTATTTCACATATGCCATCATTCCTGAGATACGTTTCAGCTTCCTTTGGGATAAACTTCACAGTCTCCCTGTGCTTCATTTATCTTCTATCCGTATCCCATTTCCTAATGTTTATTGTGGTTGCCTTCTGGGTGTTTTTCAGCGAACCTAAACAATTTCTGTACTTGTATCTACACTTACTCTAAAATGGTAATATTTGTCACCCTATATTCTCTGAAAACCTCCAAGTGCACCTGCGTCCGATGTGATGTATGAACTAAGTTAGTGAGTGATCGCTGAACATCATCATCAGTACTTCAATCCGAAGATTGGTTGACTGCAGCCCTCCACCCTTTCCTATCCAGTGCTAGCTCTCTT
>WURS02078108.1:0-10264 GCA_011762765.2 Rhinocypha anisoptera | reverse complement strand
GTAATGGAAACAAACGCGGTGGAGGATATGACGTTGAATCGTTAAACCCTATCTCGGAAGCGGACAAAATATTGACGTCCGGGGGGAAATATTTCCAGTCGCCCGAATGACCGCTTCCCGATGTCACTCTGTAAACGATAAAAGATGGCGAACCGAAAGGTCTACAGAGGGAATAATTAGGAAGTAGGGAAACTGGCGCGTGGGGATGAAACAAATAGGACCATTGGGATGAGATCGCGGAAAAAACTTAGCAGACCGTCAGTTACACGAGGTCACCGATATTTTTTTTAAATAGCGTTGGGAGTCGTTTCATTAATATTTCACAACCCGAGGACACCTACGACGAAAAGCACTAGGGGAGATTCAAATCGTCGTAATACTTGAGCTCTTCCTAGTCTTCCGTACTCGGGAGGCCGCCTTCCCTTCACACTATGCTAATCATCCCTCAAATTCTCTGTAACACCCCGGATATTTTAAGAAAATAAATGTTATTCAACCTGTGAATTCCAATGAAGTTATCTCCGTCCAACTCATTTTCGACCGGTGTCTTCAAAACGTGCATGTTCACATTTATTTTAGATTGAAACGATCATTATTCTTTTCTCCCGTGACCTTTTTTTCACCCGCACTCTCCAGAAATACCGAAACTAGTTACTCTATCTTAAGATCGTCAACAACTTTCAATAACGAGAGAATCGTTCAAAGTGAAACCCTTATACGATACATTGGAAAATCGAAATAATGATCTCATATCCGATAGATGAAGCAAAGTGGTTTCTGGGCATACGAGGACGAATTCCGCTGAACCCTGAGACTCCCTTGTTAGCACCTAATACGTATTCAAGGACAAAACATTATTATTTCGGGCAAAGGGAAAAGAAAGGTTACCTACCGCCCATCAAACAGATTCAAATAAGGCTTTGGAATCATCCTATGAGTGTAGACTAAGCGTCATCAAATTATATAAAATAAGTACATATACCCGCTCAAAGACCCGGAGACACTGTGCCATCTCAACATGCAGCCTGAAGGTACAGATACTGAAACTTGCTAAGGCCATACCGTGTGAAGAAACCTGCCAAATCTTAAGAAAGACTAAACGGAGCAAGCAACTGCTGAACGAGGTGAAAACGGATGTCACGAAAAATAAAGGGCGAGGCATAAAAGATGAGGGAGTCCGAATGAAAAGACGTTGAGGCGTACGTACTTTAAGCGACACGAAACAAGACCACCATTTTTTCGCAAAACGAGAAAACTTTAAGCAAGAGTTCATCGACAATTCCACGAAAATGAAGAGACGTCGGTCATTACTGTTGATCAAATTTTTATTATCACAATGAATGAATTAGGGAAGTAGGCGAAGGCTCACGGGATAAAAAGTATCGTTAGACAGCAAAGCGATACTTACTTGAAAATTAGGAGGTCATATTTGAACACCAGAGTAGGGGGGGAATAAATTAGAGCTGGTCGGCCACTTAATGGAGCAGGATATGGAAATAAATTGAGAGAGTAGCATTGGACATCGGGAGAGGAGTGGCTTCTGGAAAGGAGCATTAGCGAGGAGGAGAGAATTAATGACGGGGACTTAAAGAGGGTAAAAAAAATGAGCGGAGGAGGAAAGCGTGTGCTGGAGTTAGGTGAGCGAGAAAGAGCGAGGGAAAAGGATGATTGAGCTGTCAGAAGCAAATAAAGCCGTTTATCAATAATTTCGAGCTAAATAATTAGCGCAGCAAATATAACGGATCCGTGTATCAGAGAGATAATTCGTAGCCACGGTCAGTGGGAGAAACCATTATTTAACCGGTAAAATAGAATAATTAATTAAATGAATTTAATGCAATGGTAAAATGCAATTCTAACAATTTCACGAATAAATTTCATTGCATATGTATAACTATGGAGTAATTTTGGAGTAAGACCTACGTGTTGACAACATAACATATAGATTTCGGCCCTGTGGTGACTAAAAGCTGAATCTTTA
The DNA here is from genome assembly GCA_011762765.2 of Rhinocypha anisoptera. Taxonomy (NCBI): domain Eukaryota; kingdom Metazoa; phylum Arthropoda; class Insecta; order Odonata; family Chlorocyphidae; genus Rhinocypha; species Rhinocypha anisoptera. Next base: position 8,283 of record WURS02078108.1, on the reverse strand, counting down.
ATCTGTCTACGAGAGCACTTGACAGTATAGAAACAAATACAGGTTGGTTCACACAAATTCTGAATTTACAAACTAGTCCTAAACATGAATTTAATGTATCGTATGCTCATCATGAACTTTAGGGAACAGTATAAATTAAAATTTCAAGAAATTAAAATTAAATAACAGAAAAAATTATCATTTATTAAAACGATTTTTAAACCAATATTATCTTAATCCAAGAACAATCATAAATACATTCAGAAAATTTAATAGTGAAACTGATGTTATTTTTAAATCACGACGACAAATTATGTAGAAACCTCAATTCAGTTTCAAATTTCCATCTTAATTTCATCCGCTCTACTAATGTATTTATAATCTGGCGCAGCAAATGCCTTTGTCGCGGTAATATTTCAGCTCAGGTTTATCCGGGAGCAGCTGAATATTAGACTGTGTTTTCAAACCAAAAACTTCGATTCCTTTCTTGTGGGGAGTTTTCATTTACTAGATTGAAAAGGGGTTTCTCTTTTTAGCATAAATTTTACCGTTACACAGTAACCAAATAGTACACCAAAGTTAAATATACTTAAGGTTTCACACTAAATGAAGAATAATAGCATCTATATAAGATATAGCTCCTTAGTACAGGAGAGCTTATATTTACAGACTCATCAAGATTTACGATGATATTGTGAGAGATGGAATCGGACGAATATTTTCCTCTATCATATAAGACACCCAATTATGACTATAATTCATCAGAAATGACATTAGAACGGAGAAAGTTGACAGAAAATAATAAAATGCGTGACCTTCACACGGTCACACAATGTGCACGGGTGGCTGCATTGCTTCTCCCCCCTCTCCACGGATGACAACCGTGGGGCATGACTTGAAAAATTGAAAGAAATGAACAATAGCGGTCAGGCACCTTGAAAATATGTGAAAAATACCCGGAATAAGGAATTACTCTAATTGAGCGAAGGGGAAAAGGTGTGCGCCATTCAAGAGGCCTACATACTGGCAGCGATAAATTTGTAAAGCGATGGAATAAAAGCAGCCGGAACGACAGCACAAAATTTCGACCGGGGACAAAAGGAAGGGATAAGGGCTAGAGTAAATCAGTGAAGTTTCTCTCCATTCGGGAATGGATTAATGAAAGGCGGAAGCTGGCTATAGGGGGGGGGGGGGGAACAAAGAGGGGACTGTTGTATGTACTTACCAATGGCGAACTCGCAAACAGCGCATGCGCAAGCGAAATTGCATACGTGTAGGTGTGCACATTGGCATGTAAATGTGTGTCTGTGTGTGTGTGCGTCGGTGTGGCTGTTATGTGTGGTCCGATGTATGGGAGGGGTCCACGAGGGATACAGGGGGAGACAGGAGACTGGGAGGTCATGCATATTGGGAAAGGTCAGAGGGCAAAGGTCACGCTCGCGCGAATTATCGATGTCAATGACACCTTGAAACATTGGTCAAAGCCTTCGCAGTCGAACCCTAGATTATTTCTATTGATTTTTTTTTCGTGTTTACTTTTCGGGGAGAGCCGTGCATCAAATCGTCAACTTGGATTGGCCGAATGCCACACGACTCGCGGCGGAATGAGAGAGGATATTTCATCCCGTGGAAATGATTTTAAATCTTTTCCGATGAATATGTGGAAATTTAATGTCGACGTGGATGACAAAATGGGTCTCTGCTTATTTACTTCACCTGTCAATTTCGGACTGCGTATCCATCTCGAATATGGAAATACTTGAAAAATGGCATTTGAAGAGTTTTAATTACATTCGGCCCTTCCATAAGCAGCATATAAAAGCGTCGACACTTTTTTTGCACTTCAATACAGTTTTGTCGGTTTCCGTACCCCAACCGAAAAAAAGTAGAAATAATGTTCCCTCCCCGCTGGTGGGGTTTTATGGTACACCAGAGACGACATTACTACTGATTGGTTAGCTTCCCGTTCAGTTTACGCGCCACAATAAAAAAGATAAGGATTGTGACCACTTTAGTGAACTGAGCTTGTTAAGGTTAGTAGCTTTGTTGCTGGGAAAAACCAAAAAAGAATGAAATTTTGTGGCACTTGAGCAAAAAACTGAAAATTTCCTTTATTTGGCGTAAATGTCAAGTAATTATTTCCACCGTCGTGTGGCCTCATATCGTATTTGTTCAAGAGTGTAACTGTATTTGACGGAAAAATCAAAATTTCATTGGTATACGGAGTTATTTCATCCGAAATTATATGTAATACTTCAGCCATACCCTACAAAATATAAAATGAAATAATGAAATACTTAAATAACTTAAATTTAATAGAATAAAACACCTCAGAACGGTAAAAGTGAACAGGACATGAGGAGAGACTAATGAAAAAGCTCCTCGGGGAGACAATGTGAAAATAGAAACATTGGGAGGCACAAGAAGGAGAAGGAAACTAATTGTAACCATCCTGAGGTTTATGAAGGTTTAATAAAAACTATGACAAATGGATTCGTGCTTAAAAAGAATTTAGGATGCGTTACGAGAACTAGGAGCTGCGACATGTCGATGCGAGAAACTATGGAGGTCTAAAGACACAGTTAGGAGAGTTTTACATAGGTATATGTGTAAATACTTCGTTGAGAACTACTACTACTAACTATCAAGCTTCGGATAAATAACACAAGATATTGAAGACATAAAAGATAAACATAAAGCAGATATTATGACTCGACTACTTACAATCAGATTTGGGAGTAACGCGTTACTAAATTGCGGAAGTTTAGTATTTGACCAACATTCAACTAAAGATGTTAGCTTTAGTAGTGTTTTAACTTTCTGAGTAAACTCTTTAGTTTCTTTCCTAATATTCAACATCGTTCTCTATTTGGATTCATTTGAAATATAATTTTCATTATTCTTCGCCCTTTGAAAGTAGCAATTTGGTTTCTACTTGTCAAAGCAATGTGGCCTTCTGAGGCGACCTTATAATTTGACTGGTTTGGCATTCTGATCCCAGAAGAGATTTTAAATCTACGAGATATTCACAATAACCAACAAATTGTATGCGCTTTGGTTGGAAAACATTGTAAAAAAGTAGTTGAACATCAATGTCAACTTATGATAGTGCTGTCCTTATTAAAGTTTAATATAGGAACGAGTAAAACACTTGGTGATGATTTCAATTACTCATGCTTGTGTGCTTAACGTAAATAGATCATTTTATTCGCATTATGAGGTAAAAATCTCATAAATTAACTTTTAACTTGACTAAGTTAAGATGACTTGGGATTAACTTTACGTAATTGAGTTGCTTTTTAACACAAACTTCCCCAAGCGCGATTGCAAATATATCTCAACATTATCCGTTGCACTACCATAATGTGTAAAATTTAGTAATTAATAATTTAATCAGTCAAAGTAAGTCATCGTTAGATTGCCATACGATTAAAATTAAGATAGAAGCCATCGCCAGTCCACATAAGAATTTGAGAACTTCCACTCGTATTTAGTGGAGAGGGGCAATGTATGCGGGAAAATAGAAGTTTCATGTAACTAGCAGCCATTGTAAATAAAGCATTGAGATGCAACAATGATTCCATTCTACTGCATAGAGTATCATCGTTTTCTTTAAATAGCTACCAGATTTGTACCCTGAATAGCACAAAAAGCCATTTCGAGTCGACACACGCTTTAGACTCGAGAACGTGAGGATGTTGGGTCGACTATATATCGAGTGTGTTCTGAATTACACCCCTGGCCGTTCAACCAACAGCCACCATGTTAGTAATCAGGTGTCAGAGAGAGGAGATTTTTGCAAGGTACGAAACAAAGTACGCAATACTGAGTCTTAGTTTTACTACACATTAGATTCCTCCTGAAATTAAATCCATATAAAGGATTTCTACTTAAACTTTCCAAATGTCCATTTCATCATCAGACTTAGTACAAAATGCCTATCGTAAAAGCCTAGCGATAATTAATTCAAAGCCGTGAATGATTGGAAGCTAAAAGCTGCAACTGGAAATAAATTGGCAATTAAATTGTCAGTGATACAAGATGAATTTGGCGTCCGGCAAGGTGGATTTGCGTCAAGCTACTGACCGAGTCAACCGGATTCACATCCCAGTTTTGCCTTTGGACAACTCCATCTAAATCTGATTCAGGGAGAGATTTTCTCGACGGAAGAACTTCGTGGGAAATCACTGGGATCAAAGGGGATTGAAATAGACTTGCATGCCCTGTATCGGTGAAATTCAGATGTCAAAAGGTTGTGGACTCTACCGGAACCATGACATGGTCACCCTGATGGCGTGATTGTCCAACTTCCCATGTTCCAAATGTACAAACCCAAGAAAAACTAGCTTCTTCATCCTATTATACTGTATTTTTTAAAACCACAGAAGTCAATAAGAATTACTGATTCAGGCTTGATGTGGTGGAAGGAACACATTGAAAAGACAAGAAAAAGGTTGCACTTTTCCACAAAATTTTGTGGAAAAGTGCAACTTTTTTCTTGTCTTTTCAACACAGAAGTCAGCCCTAAGGTTGGTTTTTCATGGGTTGAATGATGAGAGCTCACCTGTTACTATGCCAAAAGGTGAGTCAAAATTCACACTTCTAGGTAGAGCGCCCTGCAATGTGTCCTTTCCCTGCAATTTCCTAGGAATATCTGGTACTGATAAAATAATCCAACTTGGGTTTTTCTGGACATGACTGCTGTCCGATGTTAACGTCACCGAGCCTTGGAACGGGGTGCCCCGCTATGTGGTCATACACTACTCACAGGGCTATCACACCCACAGGCAAGTATAGTAAGAAAAATAGCGTCTTTCGCGAATGTCTTCTCGAATCAAAAACCAGGAGCGTAACCTCATTCGAGCAATGAGTTGATTTCCTTACAGAATGACGAAAGTGATCCATTCCGATGGCTATCAGTTATAAAGCCAACCCAAAGGCAACTTTACTAACAAGTTGACCGCGGCAACCTGCCTTTATCTCATGAATTTCAAGACGCCTGCAAGCAAACTGTCTCTGCCATCTTCAACCCTTGAAAACTTATACGGTGTAAAGATATAAAAATCTAAGTGAGGCAACAGCCAGGAGTCTGAAAAATGGAGTTAAATAACATAAGAATTGTATATTGAGATAACGTCCGACACATGCCTTCCCACAAGATGCTGTCCACAATTTCCTATTCATGAATCAAAATTTCGACTGGAGAAATATTCATGAATTTGTGATTTTTTTACAAGAATAAAACTGGAGAAAGTTAATGTTATATTTTTCAATGAACCCATTTTTGCTTTCATATTCGTTTCTTTCACAAAACAGTGCCAAATAAGCTTTACTGCACTTGTGAAAGAAAGCTTTTGACTACGTGGGCTGGAACACCAAGCTGCGCATCTCAAAAGGATATAGGATTGAAATGCCGCGATAGAAGATTGATTGACATTCTACGTAGAGAGCAGAGGCGGCAGGGATGGGAGGCGGCGAATGTAACCAAATATAAGAAGTAAGGGCAATGGACTACCGTCGATGTTCTCCGGTGCCTACGTCAGGAAGGTAATTGATGAGAAGAGAGAAAAGGTGGAGTTTGGATGGATGGAGAAAGAATTACCAAATTGCCATGTGACTCTTGCCGATGAAATTTTCAAACTTTCATAAAAAATAAGACCTGACGAGGAGATTATCATCATGAAGGAGGTGTGAACGTAATAGCTGAGGGCAGAAGAAGACAAAAAAATAATGACCCGGACATTGGTACTTAAAACTTAAAAACATAAATTGAATTTAATTGTCCGTAAATTTAAGACGTCTGCGGTAGAAGCAAAGAGAAAAGAAGATTAGACTTCTTCACCTCAAGGAGATGCGATTCCACAGAAGATTGTTTGGAACGATATGGATAGATTGAGTAACTAATGAGGAAATATTTGGATTAACCGCCACAAAGAGAGGCCTCTGAAAAGCGCAATAGGAAAGGAAAATCAATGCACCAACATTTGACGGCCATATTGGAGAAAATCCTGGAAGGGGTCTCAACTTTAGAGGTCAGCCAAGTAAGATTCATGAAGAACAAGTGTGGGAGAAAGTTAGAATTAGAAATGGAGAAGGATTTCACAGGTTGGCAAGTGATCTGTTAGCCTGGAGGGCTGCCACAAAGAACTCTTTGGACGGCTAAGTGATTACCCATAATGATTCGGTGATTTATGTTATATATTTTAGCTTTTGAAATATATTTCACTGAAGTACTTTTTTCGGAGGACACTATTTTTACACAAAATATAATTAATATAATTATATATATCAAATAATTATATATAAATATTATAATAATATATAATAATTAATTATATCACAATTATTTTACTTATTTTACTGGATTAAATAATAATTTGTTTATTTCATTAATTTACTATTAAAGTCATTGATAGTGCCAACATAGAAGCACTACTTATGGTACGCAATTAAAGGTAAATACTCTATGTTTATCTCCTGAACATGGATAAGATTAATCCCTGACTTAAAATTTCATACAAATACGTAAAATTTTCTGCAAGATTGAGAAACTAAAATTAATTCCAAGCTCTTTACGCTTCAAGAAGAAACTAAACACTTTCATTTCATTATCGCCGATAGACTTTTAAACAAACTTCGGTTGAACATTTTTCTCATCGTACGATGAACAGTAAGTTCCAACACAAATTCTTGGTGTGTTTATCTTACATTTTTAAAGAAGATCTTTAAATCCCAGAACTGTTACTTAAGTTGGCAGCAGATGAAGTGGCTATTCTTCTTCCATTTATTGGCAAACTGGAGGAGTTGTGATTACATCGTTTGAAAGTTTTGAGAGAACTTATTTTCCGTTACATATGTACCATCGACTAGTTTATACAAACCTTTTCTATTCAGCTCTAGATCTCTCGATGAATTCAATTAAATGCCCATTTATGCTTTTTACTTTATGGAAGTCTATTCAGCACTTTGCCGGTAAGAAGTGAATTTGCTGCCCTTCGAAATTGAAAACGCGCAGCTACCTAACACTCGATGTTAAAAAAGTCATACAAGGAAACAGAGGATGGTTAACTTTATTTTTGAGACGGTTTTGTTTCTATTGTCAAAATTCAGAACTGATGGCTCGTGTGACGGAAATCATCCTAAAGAGTGCTCGAGTGAAATGTAGGAGAGTATTTTACAGCAGGCAACGATCAGATATCCTGGTCTAGTGTGTCTCGCAGCGAAGATATTTAGACATAGTTGGTACCCCATTAACTTTGTTTACTTCAGCGCCCATATGAAGGTTTATCCTAATTAGCTAGTAACCCATTGTTCATCAGGCTGCTGGACGACTAACAGATAAGCTTCGAAACTGGAATTACAGTTTTAATAAAGGCATTTAACATTTCCGATCCAAAAATCTAAAATTTTGGAAACAGGACGTCAAGAGCTCACTCTTCATGAATTTACCAATCTTAGTTCGACGCTAAAATTTTGAACTAACAAACCAGATTAATAAATGAATATTTTATAATAATATTATTCTTTTTTTAAATATGTTTCCTTTAAAATGTTACATTTTCATGACGTTGCGATGGACCTCTGTAGCGTTATTGCTTTTACTAACACTGATATTAACATTTCCTCTTCCCATATTTTGGTATTGGCTCTCCTTGAAGCACCAAAGTAAAAGTCGACCGGGTTAGACTGGGGCTAGCGCGCTCGCCGACTGACCCGAATGTCGCGGGTTCGATTCCCGCCCAGGGCATGGGTGTTGTGTTTGTCCAAATTGGGTTTTTCTATTATACGAAATGACCATAGACGTCGGAGCGCCCTTAAAATTAAAATAATACTACCACCGAAGTAGAACTGGCAATTTAGTTTCCAAATAAAATCCAACCTACCTACAGTACATATTCCTATTCCAATTAGAGACCGACTTACAGTCGAGACCATAAATAGTCAATAAACTAAATATACTAACACAGCAGTTTGGTCACACGTGGGTAAGTGCTACCTAGTGCGCAGTAATATTTTTTTTCAATATTTGGCAAAGGTATATATTTTTAACTATATTTTGTATGCAAAAAAAAGGTTAAAATTAAAGTCCTAAATTAAGGTCCTCTCCTCTCCGTCCAGCCCAATTACAAAGTTACATTGTACACATTACAAAGTACTGGCCCAATACCTCACCAATCCTCTTTGTACTTAATTTCTCCAGCTCACCACTCCCCCATCCCACCTCCCCCCCTCCCCCACCCTATATATACTCTGAATCACCCGATGATGTTGCATTGCGACGAAACCCTGGTTGTATATAAAATA
>WURS02078097.1:0-10265 GCA_011762765.2 Rhinocypha anisoptera | reverse complement strand
ATATATATATATACATTTGCATCTTCACCTTCCTTCACTAATGGCCCTCCGCCTTGTTGCAACCAAATGGCTCTGATCTCTACAAATCTCTTTAAATGTAGGCAACTTGGTAGCCGTCAATACTCCCTATTCAAATACTCCATCATTTTCCTTTCTTAACAAGAACCTTACCCTTCATAATACTGCCGATATTGTGTGTAAGTTGTTATGTTTTGTGTGTAAGTAGGTGACTCAAAAATTTAATATTCCTTCCTCCAGTTTTGAATAGGTTTCGTTTATTTCTGTTAAAACCTCTTTTCTTTTCTGCACAACAATCTTTTCACATCTATGTACAGTTCTGCTGCTTCACTGCGTTCTTCTCTCTCTCTATCACTTACGGAAAGTTTAGTTCTCACTTCCGTGGAGAAATGTACTCATTATGAATTTTTTAGCAAATATTTTTCGAATTTCTAGATTTTTGTGATTGACTGTTAGAAGATTTCTCTCATTTTGAAATGCCGTTTTTTCTATTGCAACCATTTTATCTATCTCTATAAAGGAGAGTATATCTAAAAATGCTTAGAATGTTTGTGATAAATCACACTGCTGTTTGCCAAACGATTAATTTTCAAGCTGCTGAGGTAAAATCCTCGTTACAAAGGTTTGTTCTTCTGTTAAATTTATTCAATAGAGACATATTTTATTCGTAGGTAGAATTTTTTCAATACATTTCAAAGTGTCTCAACGCACTTAAAGTTCCACGGGGTTTTTAAAGAATTTTTCGAATAAGTCCACGGACGGATTGTAAGTTCATTCTTACCATTTTTCATTGAAAGTCACTCATATGTTAGTCGTGGCTACGATGCAAGTCGCTTAGAAAAGGGGATTTCCATAAAATCAGGAGAAGTTTGATATAATCTGATTATTAATGTCTCCTTCGACTGTTGTATTTGGATTCCATACAAGTTCTGTCAGTCGTGTGACATCATGTTTACTTTTTATTGCTAACGGAAATTGCTTTTCCCATTACTGGAGTCGTTCCGAGATGGACGGCTAGATTTCGGAGACAAACTATGGGGCGGAGGAGGGTGCTTTAATTTTATTTTTCTGCACCATTCCGAAACGGGGGGGGGGGGGAATAATAATATTGAAATTCTTCGTGGTGCGAACTTGGGGCCCCGGCTGTGTAAAATTCCACGAATCCAATACGGCACGACAAGAAAGGGAGGGATCGGGTAGGAACTAGGGTAGGAATCGGGCGGATTGAGGAGTGGGAGGGTTAAATGAGTTCCGGCGTCCTGCGAGAGGAGGACGAATGTCGAAATTAAGGATCGTATTATATGCGCGGAGAGACGGGTTGGGCGGGAAGAGGACCCAGGCAACTACTTACAGGGCGGAGACGGGGGGGGAGATAAGACGTGGCTGAAAGTGCCTGGGAGGACACCGCGCGTGTGCTGCTAGTGGCAGGGCTAAGGGTGGTGCGATGCCAGAGATCTGTCTAGATGCGGAGAAATGAAATTGCGAATTACGAAAGAAGACTTTCAACCACCGGGTAATCTATTTGTGTCCCCACTGTTTTTTATTCCAACCCTGTCTGAAAGTCAGCATTAATATGTGTTTGGTTAAAAGGGAAGATGGAAAATGTAACGCATGTAAAAAATATCAATAAATATTCTCGGCGAAGAACCTCATGTGTTAGTCTATTATGAGCATAGTGGCGTCATTTAATTCTTTATTTTACAACTATTTTCCTAAAACTGAGCTTGAGTGCCTTCTCGTTGAATAGTGGTAACTGGGAAGTCTAAATGAACTTTATGAATATAAAGGCGTGCAATTTTCCACAAAAATTATTTTTGTTACTACCCGGGTTTCAATGTTACTACATCATCATCAGGTAATGATGATAATAAATCATAGACCTGATGATGATATAGTAACATTGAAACCCGGGTAGTAATAAAAATTATTTTTGTGGAAAATTACACCTCTTTATTTTCATAATGATGAAATTCCACCACATAACGCCTGATACTTTACTCTTTCCAAATTAACTTATTGTGTAGTGAATCGGCCGGATACATCTGAATGGACACAAAAGTAAGAATTTTTGAAAGATAACGACTACTCAATCCAAGAAAAAGTCAATTCTCTCTATGGTCATTTGGGTTTCTTTCTCACGGAATACATGCGTTATTTTATTACTGTTAGTGAAACTATGCCTACGCAATTAGAGCGACTGTAGTAATAGCTACGTGGTAGAAAGTTAAAAGTTCATGGTTGACGTGAAAGATGACCGTTACGTAGTAACAGAGTATTAACTGGTGTATTTGAATGTACTACTAAGCACAAGAAATAGTGGAATGGATTTTGATAATTGCAAATAAACAAATCAATATCCATCAGGATAAAAACGATGATTAAGGGTAATCTACCGGTTAAGATAGGTTTTTGATGAGTTTTAGCTTAGGTTGGCATTGTAACGTGTAACTATAATCCCTCTTCGAATCTGCATATTTCCCACACCCTATCATTCTGTCCAAAATCCCTATGCTCTCTCTTCCAACCCCTACCCCGCTTACCCAACATTCTACCCTCAGGATTAAAATTGCGCATATAACTGTATAATTATCTTTAATAATTAATTCTATCCCCAAGATTATATTATTCTATAATAATCTAAGCCTACTACTTTTTATGAAATTTAATTGGTTCCATTCGTACTCAAAAGTTGAGGCCAGGATGCAGCAGTGGCATTTGCCCGCTTAGTTTTTGAGTTTACGTCTTTAAATTTACGGCTTCCTTAGGCTCCCTTAATTGCTTGCTCCTCACAAAAGTTCGAAATTTGAGCCACTGAAGTTTCTGTATTTCATCTTATTTGTTCCTCTGGCACCATATTTCCATTGCGTCATGCAATGATTGTTCCTTTTTCGCTTTGATTACCAACCAATTTAAAATCCATATGAGATATGACTAAATGCAGTATTTTCTAGTTCCAAAGCTTAATTTTTGCTGGCTTATTCGTATCAAGACTATCATCCGTATCAGTTGGGATATGAGAAAGTTTTAAAAAATATCGGGTATCACTTATGCAGTAATCTTTGAGAAAAAAATAAAAATTAGTACTTACTTCACATTATTAGTTTTAAAACTGAGTCTTAAAACCACCCACGTATTAGAAAGCCTTTGCTGCTTCTACTTGTACGCCAACAATCCTCTACCAAATGCCAGTCCGCTGTAATTCATCTCTTAAAAAATGAACCACATATAAGCTTGAAATTGACCAGACTTTTGTTCTCAAGATTTAAGTAAATTGTCTTTCATTTTTATATTTGATTTCACAACCTTAAATGGAGGGGGAAATTTCGTTAAGCAGATAATGAAACAATGGAAAATATTTTGGTGACTAATTTCATTTCAGGTCTTTACAGATATAAAACATGAAGATGCTGTTACTTTTGTAGAGAATAGTCGAATACACGTTGCAAACCAGTAGTATGGTGATGATGTAGAAATTTCGATTTGCACGTACAATACGTTAAAACTGCAAGGTGACTGACTTAGTGGATTTTTAGTATCTGTTGTTTTCCTATAGTAGTGTGTCATGAGAAACGTGTCTATATCAGAATCGGAATAGACAGAGAAAGTCTGTTCCACGTAAATAACGTGATTAATCGAAAGGCAAAAATACTCTCAAATTCCTGTTTAAGGTCCCCATTGATATCCCGTCTATCCCTTGTGCTCCCATATTTCATACCCTCGGAATGGAAGAAAAGTTTCGTGTATGGAGCGTGGAATTGCAACGGAGAGAATGACACAAGAGGGGGGACTTTGCAGGCAAACTCGGTTAGGGTGAAGGGAGATGAAGATGAACGACTGGAGAATGAGATAAATAGATCGTGAAAGAACAGGAAGTGGGAGGGGTTAGGCGAGGAAAGGAGTGGAAAATAACGAAAGTGGAGTCGTGGAAGTATAGGAGAACTCAGGAGGAAGGGGAAATGGAGATCAGCCATTATGGCACTCAGAACGAGAGGAACAGAAGTGCGCACTGTAAAACTTATGTCTGAAGCTGATTAAAGCCTCACCACATCAGCAATTGTGGTGAATAATGTCAGTATGTAAAGTGTGACAAACGAAAGAGGACTGAAAAAAACACTTTGACCAAGCGCCATATAATTATTTTTTTGTTTGGCCGGTGAATATTATTTCTTGTGGAATGAATTGAAACGTTTTTTCGCTTGTTCCACATAAAACGAATTACTTTGAGATATAACTTCTACATTTTTCTGCTGATTACAGCTTAAGAGAAGTAACTTAAAACTCGCGTCCGATCTCTGAAACTTATATCATTTGAAATGGAGTCATTGTCCGATCGCTATACGATTTTTCTTTATCCCATGAAATCTACTTTATAAATTTGTTATTGTCCCACCGTGCTTTCTATTTTCCCGCTGAACTAACACACCATAGACCAAAAGTTTGAATACCTTCACTTCCAGTTGGTATATCCATAAGTTTTAGAACTAAACTGAAAAAGACAAAAATTCATATCCACTGTTTTCCATCTACACAATTATGTCAATGCATAGCGGGAGCCGTGTTAGTGTAAATGATCCTGACGTGTAGAGAATCCCTCCGACGAGTATTAAATTGGCGGAATTAGTATGGATGAAATATCGTCCCCATGGAAAAATAATTTTTAATACTCATTACAAAGGAAAATAAACAAAAGTCGCCCTTTTTCTTGCGGAATGTTTTATTGGATGCCTCAGTGTTTTTCTTTTTGGAGTTGTTGTGTTAAAATAAGTTGTGAATTTTAGAGAATTTTTATTGATTTTGATCGTATTGTTTCAAATTTGTACAACCTTTTATTTAATTAGACTACCGAGAAAATTAATTTTTACCTGCGTCATACTAAGTAAAATTTAGTGACAGTTAAGGAAAGTCTTATGAATGTTTTTTTATTTTTTGATTAAGCAAAACCCATGATAACGACGAGTTATTCGTACATCTTATACTTGGTAAGGAAAAAGAAATTTTTCATATAAGAAATTTAATAAATGATAATTTAATGATTTTAATCATTCTAAATAGTTCGACTCAGTAATTATTCATTGTAAATAGTTCGACTCTAAATAGTTCGACTCAGTAATTAGTCACATTATAATTAATGGCTTCATGTAATGTATGCTTTGGGAATCTTTGTAGTTGGATTTTCAATAGAAAAATTCTCCATGTATACAAAGAATGAGATTAAACCCGGTAATCATACGATATACCAAATAAAGGGGATTTGTGTTATCTGTTATCGATCTCCGTTGTGCAGAAAGATTTGATGGGAACGTCATTGCCATTAATCGCACACGTGAAATCGACATGAGGTATTTTTTGTGATTGCATCTGATGGTGCTCGCTAAATTAAATTAAGGTTCTCATCCTTTTGTTCGTGATTTGAAAGCAAATATAAATGCTTTTATGTACTCTTGAGTAAAAGAAATCGTGAAAGGATCATCTCTTTGCAATCATGGTCGAAAAAATTTAATGAAAAATTGATTTATATAAGTTTTCTTGGATTTATACCAATTCATGGTTTTTTTATCTTCATGATTATGTAATGGGTGTTGTCCAGATAATGGATTTGATGGAAATTATGAGGACATATTGGAGACTCGTCAGGTTCCACAGAAAATGCTATTGACAGGAAACGAAATCTTCTGAAGAATTCCATCCTCAACCTCTTAGCGGAACTCACAAGCTGAACAAGTTGCTTTTGAAAATGATTTATGTGAAAAATGTTTTTACAGGTCAGCGTGCTTGACTGTCAGATTAACTGAACCATTTTCGGTGATGCAGACCAACTTTTTCAGTGGTTTATCATACTTCTCCACTTTCTGGTCGCCATAAAACTTGCCTAAGTTTTTAGCATGATGGATGTTCTGAAGTGTAAACAATTTTTCTCTACCTCGCGGAATGGACCTTTCATATCAGAGGATTGGGCCAATCGATATTCCTCACGGTCTAAAAATGAAAGTTATGATTTGGGTCCTATTTGTATAACAAGATTTTAACTTAAATAAATTCCTCTGCCGAAGAGTTTATATTACAGACTTTAGAACGCAAACAAAAATTCATCTCTTTCCTTAATTTTTCGGGGGAAAAAGTGACCGTGGTGGGTTAGTCATTTAGTATTCGCGGTCATTGTCTGGATTAAACCATAAACAGTTTTTTTTTTCGTTTTTTGAGATTTATCGTTTGTACGTTATTTAATTATAAGTCTAAAATTGGACACGCCAAATATTTGGCAGATAAATATGTATAATCCACAAGACATTTACATCCCATGGGAGTATGAATTGAATTTACACTATATTACAATACAAGAAAGGGTACAATCGAGCGTTTGCTTTGTGGAAATCATAGCATGCTTTGAGCTGATGCACCTTCGAATTTGTGAATTTTATTTGTTATTTTATCCTCGTATTATGCCGTTGCTCCCAGTTTGCATTTGGAAAAAAGCAGGTTTGGCCATCTACATTGCATTGGCTGCGCGAGTGAGAATTATCAGGCTCCATGAATATTCTCGGAGGAGATTGACCGTCCAAGATACAGCCCAACATATCGCAGGAGATTTCATCAACCTCTCATTAATATTAATAGAGGATTTTAGTGGAAATGAGAAACTCCACTTGTTTCTCTTGTTCCATGAATTATATAGGTTTACAACCACGACACAAATACCAAAAGGCACAGACTTTTGGTAGTACATTGGTACATTTTTCCGAAAGCTTCGATGTCATGTTTAGTCATATTACCTGTGATGATAATTATGGGCATGGAAATCCATCAATTTCAAAACTAAAGTCTATGGCACGGAATTGGGAAGGAAATACCATGTTTTGCCACAAAACGGAGGGCAGATTTGTACCATATGCTATCACAAAATAAATTTTGGTTTCGCGTGTTAATTCAGAAAGAAAAATCACCACCAAAATTTTCCTAAAACCCTGAAAGTTGCTCGTTTGAAGCGATAAAATGTTAGTCCTACACTTTATTACTAAATCATTGTCATGAATGTGCCAGTTCTACTCCTTGTTTCTACATCATGAGTTTTGTGACACCTGCAAAATAACAGGTGAGTAAAAGTAATAAGTAAATTAAGTAAGAGAAATGCTGCTTCAGATTTGGGAACGGAATGCTCTCCAGTTCTCTTGCTGTATATTCGTGATATTAATCCACGCTGTTTTTATCACACGGTCATGGGGACGTAATGTCCAATAGTAGACCGGCGCTGCTGTTTAAGCATGCGCGGTTATCATAATTATGGAAATGACACCACGGACGTGATTGTGGTCTAATAGTCCGCCTGCAGTTAAACTTTCCTCACAGTGATGATCCATCAAATATTATTCAATCGTATATATCATTGTTATTGTTGTGTCTTGGGTATGTTATTTTTTATTGGGAGTGATTTTATAACTATGTAAACTGAAGGATTCAGTAGCATGCCATTTAAGTGAGGTGAATATGGCCTACTCTGAGGTACTCACTGCTCCGCAACATCCCCTGTACAAAATTTTCGGAAAAACTATATTTCGCTAGTCTAGTATTCGGGACATATACATTCTCCAAATTTAACCTACTGGCATATCCAGCATAATACAGTTCTCTTCTTGGGAAAGGAAATAACTTAATCGATTATGAGATAAATAATTTTATGCACATCCGTCACACATCGCCGACTATGAATATTGTATGGCAGCATATATGCGATGTGAATTGCGAATTGTGAATTGAGTAATATTGCGTATATCTGAGATCAAGTGTTCTTCTCAAATGCTTGTACTATAAAGTGCTGATGCCGTTCAAAGTCGCAATTACTGTATCTGTGTGAACGGAATCCTTAGGCGATTGATTTTAATGGGTGATTTAAAATCAATATTTGTTGTTTCTCATACTATTACGTTTTAGTAGAGTACCTGCCTGTAGTCCACGCTCAATTTTTCGTAAGAGAATATATTGTTTCAAACCAAGATAACTGTTAAAAATATCTTTTTCTTAATACTAAAAGTAGACATTTAAACGGTCTTTAACGCATATCGATCGATATTCTGGAGACTCATGTTTTGCCAGAAGGATTCCTCATCAATTTTCCTGATCAAATCCCACTATTGAAACGTCATCGAAATGGAATATGAAGGAAGTATTCAAGAAAGAATTATCGATGTCTCTCTCATTTTAGGAGTTGAGGCCTATTAAGAAGGTCGAGATAATGGAAAGAAAACGTTGATTTAAAATCAGATATTTTATTCATGGGGAAACATTCCAAAATTGTTGCCTTTACCATATTTACTATTGTTGATGCGAAAATCTCCACTTGACTCCACAGTAATTCGTATTTTACGAAATAGTATTAGTGATAAAATTGGGATTAATTGGGACGTCTACGTAATGCCCTGCAAGCCTCCGCAAAGGCATGTGGCAGGGGGTGAGTGAGCCATCACCAGGCATGCATTCCCACGTACATATCGTATGTTTGATACAATTCACATGCACAGAAACTAATTAATGCAAAAAATTTCATCGATAAAATAAAATACGCCATGCGAACAAAAAAAATTAACATTTAATTAAAAAAACATGCAATATATTATACATATACTAAATAGTTACCCTAAATATTATCTCCGAGCTTGTGATCATATTTATCTTGGTCTCTAATTGTGCGTGGAAAAAATTCCATTTTATATCTATCTGTTGGATAGTCTATCTCTCTGATTTTATGCACGTGATCTGATCTACCGTAGAATGTCGGGGCTCGTAATATATTTTTGACTTCTTTGCTGAAGTAATCTTCCTGAAATCTGCATAATAAATATAACCTGTACTTCAGCCTACGCTCGACGAGTGGTTCCAAACATAATTTCTGCAATTGGCTTGTTACACTGCTACGTTGGTCGTAATATCCCTTCACAAATCCAGCTGCTCTACGCTGCACTCGGTCTAACTCCAAAACCAGTCCTGTCTCATGAGGGTCCCACACACTCGACTCGTATTCGAGATGAGGCCTGAATAATGAAAAGTAACTGCGCTCTTTTTCCGTCTCATTACATTTTTCTAGTACCCGTATTACGAATCCTAGCTTTTTGCCATTCTACAAATCTCCCGAACATGTTTTCCCCACGGCAGATCTTTCGTTGTTGTAACACCTACATATGTCGTACACTATACTTTAGTTAAGTTTGTTTCCTTAACGCTGTACAAGTTTCGGGGGTAGTTGACTTTATCCAAAAGTTCATCGTGACTCACTTTTTCCAATTTAATTCCACCTTCCCATGCCTCAAACCATTTTTGAATCGCCTTCAAATCTTTTGAAAATGAGTCCATATCTGCCTCACTAGAGATATCTCTGTAAACTACTGCATCATCAGCAAAGAGACGAAGTTTACTGTTGACCACAGTATTAATGTCGTTAATATACGCGAGAAACATTAAGGGACCGATAACGCTTCCATAGTATAATACAATAAAATTAGTAAATGATACCGTAGTCTAAAGATCCTTCTCATCGAATGATCACGTGATTACTTCTACTTCTAAGCATTACCCTGCAAACCGCCGCAAGAGCGTGTGGCAGGGGGTGAGCCACCACTAAACATTCACACTAACTCTCAAATGCAAATATTAAAAACACAATGCACTCAGAATGAAGCAACCCGCATATAAAATAAAAAAGTAGAACATCATCCACAACATGCGGGACAATGTTAAACTTCTGAATATAAGTCGTTTCACAATAAATATACATATCATGCGGAAACAAAGTAAAATAACATTTAATATATAATAAAGGAAACGAGAGGAAACATGCAGGGTGAAAATCAAATATATACACTACTCTTCCTAAGGATCCCTGGGACCTAGTTTATTCTGATATCTGATGGTTCGGGGGAAATAATGACATTTTAAATCTATTTGTTCTACAATCTATCTCCCTGATTTTCCGGGCGTGATCTGATCTACTATAATAAGACGGGGTTTGCAATATATGTATATTTGACCTCCTCATTGAAGTAATCTTCCTCAAATGTATAAAATAAATTTAATATGTATTTCGTTTTACGAGTCGCCGTCGTGAGTTCCCTACGCACTCCCATTACTTCCCCTCCATCACCACCTACGTTGCCTAGGGGTTCCATCCGCTGCCCACCATCTTAGGTTTTAATGTTAAAACATCATCATCATCAGGCTTATGTCACATAGGAAACCAGGTCGTAATAAACCATTTCGTT
>WURS02078087.1:0-24386 GCA_011762765.2 Rhinocypha anisoptera | reverse complement strand
CCTGAGAGCTAAGCTAGCCGGACAACCGTTTTTAATAGAGAGACTGGTCTCCCGAGACCAAGTCTCTCTAAAACTTAATTGTATCGATTATAGTGAAGAACAACTCAATGAAATGTATTATGTGACATCGATATTGACGTAGAGCAAAAGCAAACTAAAAGCAAGAGGGGGGGTGGATAGAGAGAGAATGAGAAATAAATTAAAAACAGGCTAACTTTTCCCCAAGATGTTAAAATCAGATTTGCTTGTTTTGTCTTCTTCTTTTTCACATTCTCTACTTGTAACTAAAAGGAAACGGGTCTCATTCTTTACGACATCATGGTGAATAATGTAGACCACTTCCGGTCTGCCATTTCACCTGAAGTGTTCTCCTTCAAACCAAATTGTTGGTCCTATTGGTCTAATTTAATGACCCTACATTTAAAACCAAAAAAAATGGTCAACTGGAAGCAGTTTCGAGCCCAACAATTATCTCATATGAGTAATCTTTCTGTGGAGACTAAATTCAACTTGGCCCACTTTCATTTGTTGGCTGAAACCTATGTGATTGGAATGCATCTTTTGATTGGTGAGTTGTTTTGACGATAATTTTGAAGATTTGGAGAGAAGTGAAAGTGAGAGAAAGATCAAGCTAAATAAAACAAAACAGGCAAACTCGTCTCTCACTCATACTTCTATTCTCTCTCTCTCTCTCTCTCTCTCTCACTCTCACTCACTCTCTTTCTTCTCTCCTTCTTTCTCTCTCCCTTTAAGCCATATTTTACCCACTTGGATTTATCGGTTTCTACCATTCTATATTGGCGTGGCCTTATCGTTTTGAACCCTCCCTTTACTACTACATCCACCGCTTTCCGGTGATGTTCATAGACTACGTAAACATATTTGTTCTGATCATATTCATTGCACGTATTTTCATAATTGTGATGTACCTCCCACTGATGCTCTCCTACATGTACATTGCTCATCTGTGCGAGCTCAACCGACATCTCACGTGTTTGGTACTCAAGATACGTTTGACCAATGGGTGGCTGCGGAGAAAGTTCTCGCCATGTTCACACTTTTTGCTTTGGAACTTTCTTAGGCAGCACATGGTGACGTGCTATCAAATAAGATGTTTGAATTATCAGGTAACATTACTATCTTTACGCTGCAAACTCAACCCTATTTCTTACTTAGTCTTATTTTCCACTTTTCTTTTTTCTACTTTCACTAGTTGATAAGCAAAATTATGATTGGCTTCATCGTTATATCTATTCCGAGTAACATATTCCTTGTCACCCGAATTCTATACAAACCTTTCAGTTCTATTGAAAAGTCCCTCATGGGAGCCGTTTTCTTCTTTCACATAATCGCACTATACTGTCTCCTCTTTCCCATGGCCTCACTTTATAGCAAACTTTATCGGCCTAAAAAGTTACTGATTTCAATTCAAGGAGTGCTTCACAAAGAACACGTCATTACTAAGCTCAAAATTGACTCACTCTACTTTCGGTTGGGAAGAGGGCGAAAATATGGTATGACTATTGGATCACTTGCTACGGTAACTCATAATTCGGTTGTTAGGGTAAGTTGTATGGTCAGCCACTAAAAGCTAAGTACCCCTTTTCTATGGTCCAGATTCTAGGCTTTGACATTAGTGTTAGATCAGTTTATTCTATGTGACGACAGCATTTTAGCCAATATTTCATTCTTTGACCGGTTCTGACTGCAAATCGGTCTCTTGAGAAACTTCCCAGAATTTAATGAGTAATTTCCCCGAAACATACGACATATATATTGTTAATTGCAACTTGGAAAATCTGACCTTCGTCAAATAACCTATAGTTGCAAAGATGACTTCACTGAATTCGGATGTTTTCTTTGATTAACGTTTCTTTTATTGCTATAGCTATAGCTATAGCTATCATATATGATGATGACTGTAATTCGATGAGGTCTGGAATTCGTAAGTCTATGATTACAATCAATATATATACATTCACAGTCTTAAACTGCTATCCTTAAGATAAATGTGCATTCCTTTTACTGGCCAGGAGTGAAGAGATGCATTCCATGTGCAATTTGAAACTCATGGTAACCACGCGATAGGGTAGACCGCCATCATCGTTCGGTAGGTAAGACTCGATCAAGTTTTGTTGATATCTCTCCCCTCGTGTGCCCTACAGTGGTGGTGTAACTAATCTCTTTGCAAGTGACAAGCAAAGTTCAAGTGTGTGTGTGTGTGTTAAAATGTGTGCTCGAACGTGCGAGGTAATCGGAGACTAGCCTAAGGGCGCACCCGACACTGGTCTGGTGTGGCACTCAAGTCACTCGGGTGCAGTGTGTCCCGTGTGCCAGCCGTGTGGACAGTCGTAAAGCGTTTTATTGAGACATTGACGGTGCCTGTCAGTGCCGCCAAGCAATTCATCTTGAAGCTTGGGTCGAGCAACACTCGGTCCAAACTCATCACTGGGTCACTGAAGCAAATTACCCTCGAGCGGCACCTACACTAAAACAATCAACCAAGCCCTCATGTTTACCCCTCACCGGACCGCCTTGAAATCAGACTATTGGCAGTGAGGCACAATGCCAACTCTTTGTCAACGAGCCGAACATTCCTCAATTGAAAGGGGTTTTGTCGCGGTGTTTGATTGCACTTACCCTCTGCCCTCAGTGCACGTTTCGGCATTTCTGTTTGTGTCTAATTAAAGCGAAAAATTTGGTTCCTTTTGTATTTGACATGCAAACACTGACCAGAAAGTGCTAAGAAAATTACTTTCGATGCGGGCACAGCATAGTTTCACTTTTTAAACAAACTGGTATCATATTTTTTTATTTGGCCTAAGTTGAAGGTTGGAGGAGTGTATGTGAGAGAATGATAGGAAGAAAGGTCGAAACCACTTAGAGTGGGCAAAGTAATGATAGGTTTGGTGGTGGCTTGTCAGTGGGGTATGTTCCGTACGTACGGGCAAACTCGGGGGAGTGACTCACTGTGGCAGACATTTGCCCAACTAATGGCAGAGCACGCGACTCGCTAGTGACACCTCATCTCACTTCAGCATGACGATAAATCACTGGCCACGAGGATCAACCTTACCTGCAAACCTAAGCCTTTTTCTCACTGAATCTCAGACTAAGGTCAAAATAATGACCTCGAGTGAGAAGAAAGGTCACCAGGGCCGAACACGGGCCAACACCCTATAGCTATGCTCATCGAGCTATGTCACCTCCGGCACATCCTAGTCGAGGTCTATGATTACCTATGGCAACCACCACTCCAACGCACTTCTATCTATCATTTCTGGGTCACTTTACACTTGCCACTCCCCATTGCCACAGTCTAGAATTGCGTCCACTTGCCACTTAATCACTCTATCGATTCACCATTAGCCTCAATGGCCACTTGTCGAATTTCATAGCCCAAAGTCAAAATTTCGTTCTTTTTGAGAATCACAAATTAGGTTTTGGCCCTAGTGACCTCGTAAACTGGGAAAAAGTGACCGCGCGAGACTGATCGAAGGGCTCTCACTCACACTCTCGATTAGTATCGCGCATTGATACTCAATTGAAAATGTACCGCGATTGTTGATTTTGATCCTTATACTGATCCACTTATGTTATTCACTGCGACAGTTGGACTGGTTATTCTCCTCTTTCTCTCTCTCTTCTCCAATGTGATATTGATTGACACAGATTTAGAATCACTAAAAAAGTTGCCACACAATTGGAGCTTGTTTGCTCACAGTGGTCACAATAGTATTGTTGCTATGAATAGTAGGATGCGGAGCCGGAATCGGTGGGAACGTGGTTAAATTATTCCCACTTGACGCTGGGGATTGTTTGGAGGACCAGCTGGCTGTGCCCAACACTTGTCACACACACATGCACTGTGATCGGGTTCCACTCGACTCGACGCTACTCGTGCCAAAGGTCAGTACAGTGGCAGTGTATGATGTCAAGTGGCACGCACGCCACACAAGCCCAGTGGTCCCGTGGAACCCAACTAGGAAGTTGGTTCTCACACCAAACCGTCTCGCTAGATTTACATTTATTAAATATAATAATAAGGCCAATATAATTTGACTATGGAGAATTGACTGGCGCGCGCCTGCAAGTCAAATTGAATTAGCCATGCTAGGAGAGACAGTGTGGCGTGTGCTTCTACTGCTTCACAAACGTCAACATCGACTCGTGCCACGTGCACTGACCAACCATGCCAAAGCACATCTTGCAAGCAGTGTTTGCTACAAGTCGGTTGGGTGCCACCAGAATCATGTTATAAAATTAAGCTTAATGCTTTCTAATTCTGAATAGCGAACACACGTGCGTGTGTGGGTGCATTTTTAAGCAGTCCTTTTTTCGAATTGGTTTGAGGGAGCTTGCGGCTTGAGGTTGGTCGCATTGGACAAAGGTGGCGGAGAGGAAGAGCCGCGAGGCAAACCAAACTTCACCGATGCCAAGCTCACTTTCACTCTAATTGCGCTTCCGATTGCGCTAATTACTTTTTGATGCAAAATTGATTGGAACACATTAGAAACGATACAGAGAGAGGTACGGCTCGACTTGGGTTGATTGCAGTTCAAATCAGTTTTACAAATGCAATCTGATTTCCTTCTAGTAATCATTATTGATCTTATTTTGATTTGAAGTTTAATTTTGAATTCAACATAAACAAGTTCTCCCAAAAGGCTAACCTTAAAGGGACTTTAATTTGATTTTAACTCAATAAGTCTATTTTAGTTGAATTCGGTGAGTTTTTCTGACCTAATCTCTCGATTCTGGCGATTGGTCTTAATTGAATTAATTGTATGTGTACGAGCACACGTGACTGAGAGCCACGCGAAGAAATTAAGTTCTCGAATCACGAAGACTATCGATCACCTTGAGTCTGTGTGGTTTGGCTCGTGCCTAGTTTGATGTACTCACGACCTAGACTGGCCACGGTGTCACCTTTGACCTTGTGCACAGTACAGTCTACTTTCCTTGTTCTTTCTCTCTCTCTCTCTCTCTCTCTCTCTCTCTCTCTCTCTCTCTCTACCGCAGTTTGGCATCGAGTTGTGTTATCACCTCGACAATCTCAATCTCGTCTGGCGCCATCTTCTTTCTTAGCATCTCTCCATTTGTCTCTTCATTCTCTATATAGACTGGTTGTAAGGCAAAGGTGAAATTCAATCTATCCATCTTATTTATATAGTGACGCGTGCACAGACGAAACTCAGGCAATCAAATTAATTATTTCTAGTCAATGTCTCTCATCTTTGTGGCTCGTCTTGTTTCGCTTTCGCATGGAGACAGACGACACTACGGACCATAAAGATAAGCGGTTTTGGTGTGTTTTGTGTGTGTGTGTGTGCTATGTGTTCTCGTAGTCTTCTTATCGAGCTGGTGCTGCCAGAGAGAGAGAGAGAGAGTTTGACGAGAGAGTCCGAGAAGAAAAATAAGAAAAAAAGAGAGGGAGAGAGAAAGAGTGAGTGAGTAGAAGCTTATCGAAGCTGATCCTCGCGGGCTTGATCTGCGCCTCTTCACTCATCACTTCTGATGTCGATCACGATCGGTGACACAGCTATCCTTCTGGCTTATGCATTTGCTTCTTGTTGAGCTAGCCTAGATGATACTGACATAGCTCATCTCGAATTGCATCTCTTTCGCTGTGCTTCTTGTTGATTTTTTTCAATTTAAACTAAAAAGTTGAACTCTGTGCAACACGAGGTGAAGGGCAACCGGGCACAAAGCTTTCTCTCTCTCTCAAATGATCATAAATTGAGCCTAAATGGACTGGCGATGGCTCCACTCTAGCCACCCCTCGTCTGAGCGTGTTTACGGCCAGATTACCGAGTGTGAGCGAGAGCGTGTGTTGGCCATCTCCGGTCCGGCATCGGGTCTGTCCACTGCTCCACCGTGTGCCTGTCCGTCTTTTTCTGTGTGTTTAAGCATCTCTCGCTTTTCCTTGTCGGCTCGGCACTGCTACCAACCATCACACTGACTGATGGACTGAGCAAACAAAAAGTGAATGATGCAGTCTGCTACGGGCAATGCAACAATGAATTCGAGCTTGCGCGCGCCAACCACCAGCTGAGAGATGAGGATGACGGCGTGCGCGGTGCGCTACACCTTCACAGCTTCAACGCGATCATACGCGCTACGCACGAACTGACCGCAGCATCGCTATCACCTTCAAACCACTCTGCCCGACCGACCCTGTCCAGTGACCCCTCTCGCTTGCACTCCAGGTGATTTACCATCAAGCTAGTCGCATTAGCAAGAACTTAACGAACGAGTCGAGTGGCTGAGTGCCCCAAGCCAAAGGCAGAGAAGAGTCAAATAAATCAGTTTCCATTAGAAATTCTATTTCAAAGAAAGAAAGAAAGAGAAAGAAAGATGCTTTGATAGACGCTTGAGCCCTATACCCTTCTTTGACGGCTAAGTGCCGATGTGTGGATTGAGACTGATCGAGAAAAGACCCATTGGCATTTGAGGATCGTATTTACATAGAAAGGACATAAAAGTCGCCCCAACGGTGAGTGGGTGGTGGCACTCAGCGAGATTTTGGTTGAAAATTCCTGAAAGCAGTGTAAATTGCTTGAAATTCATGCATGAAACAATTCTCACTGGGATGATCCGAAAAGACTATAATCAAGTTTTATTACGCAAACAATGAGGCAATGAGAAAGGTATGAAACCTGGGGCAAGTGTGTGATTGCCGGTGTCGATGACAAAGAGTGGCACCGATTGGTCAGTGTACCTGCCTCGCACTTCGCGGCGATTTAGACAAACACAAAGTGACAGCCACTTGGCGGCATTGGCCTTCTCAACTCGCCAGTCCTAGCTTGCCCGGGGCTCTCAATGTGTTTTGATTTGTCCGACCTAATTGCACTTGGGCGATTGTGTGGCCCCCCCTCGATCCACATTATCGTCGAATGCCTCTGTCTCGGCTTGTTTTTTGATTGTCGACCAGCCGCGATCGGGGAGACGATCAAAGTGCAATGTATAACTACTTCTGACACGATTGCGTGTACAGCACGCGCATCGATTCGATTTGTTGCCGATGGTTTAGTGGCAGACGAGTCTGAGGAAGCGAGTGAGATTGATGAAGTGAAACCATCGTGTTCTGTCACCGCTGCGTGCGTCGTGCACCAAACCAAGTCCGTCTATGAAGAGATGGCTCAGTCAACAAGACTAAGACAAACTCGTAACTGTTGTTGTGCTTTCTGCGGGTGGCGTATATTCTATAGGGTAGAGACTTGTGAAGAGGCACAACAATAACTAGTGCTCTGCAAGCAAAGTACTGACGCGCGCTCGACCGGTGGCGAGGAGGTAGAGTGCGCGGCGTGTGCCGAGCCCGTCAGTTACCGAGCAGCGCTCGACCCGCACACACCGACCCACTCCTCTAGGCGCGCTCCTCCACAGTCCTCTCATCTAACTCTCTTCACATCTGTCCTACTCTGGTTCAACTTTCCCAGGCATCCTTATTGTGTTCCACTAAGTTAGTGGCCCCAACACCAAGTGTGTATATGTCAAGTGGCCCCCTGACCGTCTGCGGTGAGGCGGCCCTAGCTAGCCTGGTCCCCCTGGGACAAGTGCGTCGCTCGGTCTCTGTGTCAGCCCAATGGTGTCCCTGTGACAGAGAAAGTGAGTGAGAGAGAGAGAAGGGCACATGGCGTTCTATGCCACACGTGACCCGCTACTGCCAGCTCGATGTTTATTACACGCGACCCGCGTCAGCCAGTGTGCTACCCATTGAATTGCGAATATTAATTATTGCCACAACCGCGTGGTGCCAATAATAGCCCAGCCATACTGCTCATATAAAAGTCAACTGAGCAGACCAAATCTGGTCACAATACAAGCTGGCACGCGGACCACACCACACAAATGTTCCAACCAAGTGAGACAGCAAGCGAAACCTCAAGCATGTCTTCGAGCATGGCTCAAATGCGCCACTATCTTCTTAATCTTGGCCGACTATTAGTTGCGCTGTGTTGCGTATTTTGCTTCTATTTCCTGGTAGTA
This sequence comes from Rhinocypha anisoptera, assembly GCA_011762765.2. Lineage (NCBI taxonomy): Eukaryota > Metazoa > Arthropoda > Insecta > Odonata > Chlorocyphidae > Rhinocypha > Rhinocypha anisoptera. The sequence goes on along the minus strand of WURS02078087.1, from coordinate 16,397 downwards.
TGTGTTTTCACTGGTCATTCGTTCGTGATGTTCCACGAGTCAAGCCATTTGAAATCCACTTCAGCCAAGTTGGTTTCATCTGATTCCCTCAAGTACGAGTCGATTGATCAACCAGACACATTAGTCGATGCCATCTTGGATAGCAGTGAAGATCGAGTCAAACCCAAACTAGCACGATTGTTGAATGCTAGACAGCCGGGACGGCGTTCTAAGTTCCAAATGAGTCCTAATGAGAAAACTGACGTCGACAACGCTTACGCCGACTGTGCTTATCACTTGGCGTTCACGCTGCTTGAACAAAACAACAATGAACACCGGTTTGCTTCAAAACTCATGAAGAAATTCACTAATACACTCACCTCAATTCTGCTCAATATCAACTCTACTAATCTAGATCAAGGCTCTCTGTGCATTCACCTCATTACCGATGATGCTATTCGGTACTACATTCGAGATGTCATCTCTCAGGTACACGAAAATTTAATCCGTGAGTCAAGTCAAATGAGCTCAGAGCATCACAGACGCCACCAACATCTTCATTTTGGGAGTGAAGAGCCTCACCGCCCACTAACGCGTTACTTCTTCATTGATTCGGCTTCGATTGAAGCCCGTCTCGACTATCTGTTGCCTACTTTGCGCACCTTCTTTACCCACAAGCCAAATTCATACTACTCTAATGCCCTGTTCTTCTACTCGATGGTGTTACACGAGGTGATCCCATCGAGCATGGCTGACCGTCTTCTCTTGCTCGACGTGGACGTGCAACTTGACGGCAACATCTTGGAGTTGTACGAAGAGTTTGGTCGTTTCCAATCGGACGAAGTGATTGGTCTGGCGTACGAACAGCAGCCAGTCTATCGGTGAGTCGATCTAAGATTGCACAAGGGGAAATTGCCTAACTAACTTGTTCCTTGTCACTCACAGGCACATACTTCACGAGTATCGGCGTACGCACGAGAACACCACCGCCGGCTCACCACCACCAAACGGATTTCCTGGATTCAACTCTGGGGTGGTGCTGTTACATTTACGCAAGATGCGCCAGTCAAAGGTTTATAACTCGTTACTCAATGCAAACGTGATCAAGAGTCTCTGTGACAAGTACCACTTCCGAGGTCACCTGGGCGACCAAGACTTCTACACCTTGGCTGCACTGGATCGTCGTGACTTGTTCCACACTTTATCGTGTGGCTGGAATCGTCAACTGTGCCAGTGGTGGCGCTTCCACGGCTATGGTCAAGTGTTTGATGACTACCATCGGTGTGGAGCTTCCGTGGCACTCTACCATGGCAATTGCAACTCGGCACTGCCCTCACTGCCTCACTTGGCCGACTATCGACGCAGATGATCTACACCAAACACACCACAACAAATCAAGCCACCGCACTTGGTGGCTTTTGGCTTCTTGATCTGTGAAACTTGCCATGTTGCCATAGACACACGCGCACACCCTCGACCTCACACACACACTTGACCTTCAACACTGCCACACGGAATGTAAATACCGAGCTAATTTTCCATACACCTAAATCCCGTTCGCAGACAGACAAACAAGCACGGATACTTTTATTGTTTATTTGTTATTGTCGAGTCATTCGATTCGTATGTGATATTTCTGTTTTAAGTTGATTTTGTTTTGTGTTTATATAATAATTATTGCTTTCTTGTTTATTTTGCCAAACTTTGGCCGTTTTGATAATTATTAAAGATCAATTTGAATTTATCCGTTTTGTGTGTTGGTAGTAAATAAATTTTTTAATTTCGGTAAGTAAATAATGCATAGTCACTTTTTTTATTCAGAAAAGTGTCAAAAGTTTTATTCAAAAAATATATATTTGAAACAAAGGTAATTATAGGAAACACTCAACAGGCTTTCTTAAGAAAATATCTCCATATCTCTGTAAATTGCCATAGAGCAGGCTCACGCTTTACCTTTGGCTACATCTCAAAATTTTAAAAAGTTCACTTTGTACTGTCAAAGGGAGATTAGTCGTTTCTTGTTTGTAACTTGCACTTTGTAATTTTGATTTTGTTTACATCGCTCGTTAATAAACATTAGTTAAACTTTGTTTAATAATCTGATTCAACACATTATAGTATTAATAAAAGTCATAATTTCTGAGAATAATAAATCGAAGTCAACTAAAAGCAAAAAATAAAATTTTCAACGCCATCTAGTGTGCTCGAATCGGTTTAAAAATAAAAAACCGAATCAGCACCATCGATAGTATCGAGACGGGATCACATGTGGTCGTGCTGCACATTTTGTTTGGATTTTGAATAATAACAATTATTACCGCTACATTTCTAAATTTTAGATATAAGATCAATTCAAAATGTGGCTCACTAAATTACTTCATCCATGTAGGCCAAGTCGAGCCTTACTTTGTTCTTTGGAGCGTGCCCACTTGACAAGAACTGGACTAAGAGCAAGTTTAAGCTCTTCTGCAAGCAACCAATCACCCGAATCCCGGGGTGACATGGAAGAGTTGTTTCTCGATAAACGCGTTCGCTATCTGCTCAAATCACTCACCGGGTACGACCCGTTAAAGGTGTTTCAACGCAAATCGATTGACAATCTCAGCTCGCCTAAGTATCAGTTTATGACTGATGAACAGTTGCAAATGGTATCGAACATCTGACTTCAAATGTTTATTTAAATACTCATGTATAAAGTGTTTTATTATTTTAGGAGAAAGAAATGTCCGATAGTAAAGCAGACCAGATGTTACAGATGCCCCCAGTCAAATATGCCAAGTCGGTAGAGCCAGAGGTCTTGGAGGAAGACGTTGCACTGCAAGGTTTTCTAGATCCCTCTGTCAAATTGGTCTTTCTCGACGCCACTGCAGGATTCGCAGACAATGTAATTGAATTGGAATGATCATGTATCAATTGAAATTGAACCTGATATTACAGGAACGGTTAATTGTGATTCGCGAATCCAATGGCACACTGAGAGAGGCGACCCGCGAAGAACGTCATCGGACCAATCAGATCTTCTACCCGGTTGAGGAACGTAACATCGACATGCCCAAAATGTTTGAAGAGCCTGCTCTTACGGTACGTGGTTGTGCGAGACTGTTGATTCACAGGTTAATCTATGTTCAAAATATATTTCAGGCTATGTTTGAGCGAGGTGCTTACAAGCTATTGCTGGACAATGCTTGTCTCCACCTCGAGCCCGAGGATTCACAGTACATTGAGTTATGTCACAAGGCGTACGAGCACATCGCCCTCACTGGTCAATTCGATCAACTATGGTCGACACGGCATTTCGGTGGTATGGTTTACTACTACGCCTTTTATCGCAAAGCCGATCCCTTGCTGCACCATCTGGCCATTAGCGAACGATTCAACGATGCCTACAACTTCCTCCGACTCTACTACATCATCAACCCGAGACACGAGGTGCCAACCCAAGTGATAGAGCAGTTCGATCAAGCGTTACTCACAGAGCAATCAATCACCAAATTGGTTAAGTCAGCAGATCAAGTGCCCCTTGATCAATTTATCAACATTCTCAAGGTAAATTTCCAAATTGTTGAATTGAAAACCTTTCTTATTTTGGTAATACATTTGTGTCAGATATACATCACACATGACTCGACCTCAAGCATCAAACATCAATTGCAACTAGTGTTGCAGAAGTTACAAGAGCCTAGCCAAGAGCAGAATGCTTCAGTGCAAAACTAGACACGATGGTTCAAAAGTCCAAGTCGTCGTCGGGATCCTCGTCGTCTACATCGTCGAACTGGTCATAGTTGTAAATGATACGAGACCCGCTCGATTGTTGATGCTGTTGTACAGAGTTTGTTGTATTTTTCCTATTTACGTGACAAGATACAAAAAGATTACACATTAGTGATTGAAACATCCAGTGTTTACTCTTACTTGATGTAAGGCAGGACAAGACTGTCCTTGGCTTCCTGTTCATCCTTCTTGAGACCGAGGTTGAAGGTAGACTGGGGCAGGGAAGAATCTTCTACCTCTGGCTGAAACTTAGATTCGTTCTTTTTCTCCAACGCTTGCAGTATCGATTGTTCGCGGATGAATTGAATTGCACCACTGTCGGATAGTTGAAAATGCTCGTGACGAGTTTCCACCTTTAGATGAGTGTGAGGATGTTTCTTCTTGGCAGTCACCTCGGTATGCACTGAGTGATCCCACAGGGTACATTTGTTGTTGAGCCGAAAATCAATGATTGCATTTGAGATGAATCGCAACCTACGATCAAGCAAAACTCTCATTAAAGGTAAAGATTGATTGTAAATAAAAACTCACGAAAATTCGTTGTATCTCTGGCAATCGTCAAAATCGGGAAAGGCATCGGTGTGGTAGTGAATCACAATTTGACTAAAGTGTGACTGCAATGAGTTTAGCCACTGACAGAGTGACTTGCTCATTTGTTTGGTCGCTCTACTACTTGACTCAGTTGGTATCCTCAAGTAGAGCTCATTGAAGGCACTGATCACCAGCACATTGTCTACATTGGTACCACAGTGTGACAACAACTTGGAAGTTACATCACTACGCAACTGTTCAAGCGAATCGATCGTGATGTTTGATACAATTTGTAAATTGTTACTAGGGGCAATTTGATATCTCTGGTAGAATTGCTCAACAGAGTCTTGCAAGAGCAGCAAGGTAATACTCTTCGAAGTGTTTTTGGAGTGACGAGAAATCAAATGACGGAGAAATGGGGCCGAAAAAGGTTGACTATTGAGATCGTCAAGCAAGAGCAATGAAAGGGGAGAGAGGCGCTTTGAATCCTCCAGAATGTCTTGCAATAGACATGATTTTTCTATAATCCTTTCCTTGAGTGACATTCTTGATAATCTTTTACCAAAAATTAAATCAGAAAATGTTTGTTTTGATGCAACCACATGAACACGCACACTAACACGAGTTTAGACAAAGCAGGTACTACAAAACTTTTGCACTGTGTGAAATTCTAAATCGATGTTTCGATTTGCTCCAGTACTTTACATCTTTCATTTTTTGGCATTTTGACAAAAATGTTTAGCAAAATTAAATGTGGAACATTAATTTTTTATTCCAAAATTGTTTTGTTTATAAAATACTAATATTATATTTGTGAATGCTTTAATTTGATTGGTTGATTTTTTATTATAATAGAATCCATAATTAAAATACTTTTTAAATGTTTTAAACCTTTCGTTCCCGAAGGCGCTATCGGGACGTATGTGTCCCGCTCATTCAATTAGCGATAAGGCTTATCTTTTACTGATAATCTTTGGGATCGAAAGGGTTAAGTATAAAAAAGCTTTAAAAATTGTAAGATTAAAAACGTTAAAATAAATAAAAATACAATAATGTATCGATGAGAAGATTGCGGAATACTATACACCCTAGTTGCCGTTGGTAGCTGCTGTCGAAGATGCTTCGTGCTGAATGCGAGACACTACCTCGAGCACCAGATTCTCGAAATCCTTGGCGCGCGACTTGGCAGCAGCCATCACTTCTTCGTGATTAGCCTCCTCCTCTGTGTCATAGTCGGTGACAATCTTGTTGGTGATCAACGAGAAGCCGAGAACTCGTAGTCCGGCGTGGTTGGCCACAATCACCTCATGGGCAGTGCTCATGCCCACTGCATCGATGTCCAGTTTTCGCAACAACCTCGCCTCAGCTACCGTTTCGTAGTGAGGCCCGCCCAGCATAGCGTAGACACCTTTGCGGAGGAACCGAGTGATGCCAAGTTTGTGTGCCACCTCGTCAGCGATGGCCATTAGTTTCGGATCGTAACCCTTGTTCATGGGTGGAAAGCGCGCTCCGAAACGCTCATCGTTGGGTCCTCGCAGTGGGTTGTTGCCCGAGAAACCGGGAAAGAAAACGTGATCACGAATGAGCATGATGTCTGCCACTTCGAAATTAACATTGAGTCCACCAGCGGCGTTGGTCACGATCAGTGTGTGCACACCAAGACCCTTCATGGCACGCACCGGCAGAGTGCATCGAGCCAGAGAGTACCCTTCATAAGCATGGATACGACCCTTCAAGTAAAAAAAATAATGGTTACATTTTGGTTTGAAAGTGGCTGGTTGGTTTTAGCTAAAATCATTAATTAAATGCAATCTCAATTATATTTTATATGTTTCTTAACTGGTTCTAGTTTAGTTTTAGAACTAAATGAAATATAAAAAAAGTTGTACCTTCATGCACACAACAGGAACGTTGCGGAGTTGTCCAAAGACGAGTGCACCTTTGTGCCCAGCCACGGTGCTGACCGGGAAGTGTGGAATGTCCTTGTAGTCGATTGTCTCACTGTTTTCAATCAAATCGGCAAGACCACCAAGACCCGAACCACAAATGATGCCAATCTCGGGCTTCACACTAGTCTTCGACTGCAGGAAGGTGACAATCTCCTGCACCTCATCATAGTCGACACTGTAAGTGGACGAATAAAAATTAATATACACAAATTTTAACCAACAAATATAATATGAATCATAAATTTTGAAATAAATTCCAACCTATCCGAAAGCATCTTTTTGTTCTTCTTAGGCGACTTGCGAGGACTTTTGTGTGGTGAGCCATTTGTGGTTGGCTGAGAGGTAAGAATCGATTTGAAAAAGAGAAGCATGTGATCCATGTTGGCAGTGAGGCTTGTAATCAAGTCAAAAATGGTCGTAAAATGAGAAGTTATGGAACTCACAAAGAAGCTAGGTCGAAGTTTGAGTTTAGCTTGGCTCAACTCGATTGTTTATATAGCATATCAACTTGATCGTCACCAAAAAACAATTACCAATCAATCGATCGAGCCTATCACTAGTTGGTTTGCTCTTGGCGTGTCAAACAGTGGCAAGGACAGTGGATGAATTTCAAACTCTGATAAGAGCCTCGGTGTCATCTGATTCATTTGGCCACTGCGTGTCATTTGGCCACAACGCTAATCTCACTGACATCGCTATCAAGTTCAACTTGTACATCTCACGAACCAGATAATCAGCAGTTAATCAGTCAAGATGAGCCTCGCCACTTGTTGTGTTTACATTGCAAGTTGCTAGTTTACTTAAGAAGTGCGGTCGCGTGCGTCAACTTCAAAGTTGCGAAAGCAGGCTTCTCAAACAAGACTTAACAACTTTATAAACGTCCATAATGATCATATTAAATGCGATCAGTAATCACTATTAGAAACATGATGCATATTTCAAACTATACAAAAAACACATGTCCTAATAACTTTTTTTCCATATGTAAAATGTTCCATTACAATCTTGATAATGTTTCGGTGTTTAATGTTTCGCCAAATTGGTTTCTCGCTTAGCCATCTTATGTTTGCAATGAATACTATTGCCAATGACATCACTCGTGATGATCATGTGCCACCAGTGGCATAATTCTATCTAAATCAAAATGCAATTGTGACTTTCTTATAATGGATTTAAGCAAGATGAACATCAACAAGCACTTGTTTCTAAATGAGGCTTGCCCTCACACCAAATCTCTATTAGCAATTAGATCATCGACCAGAGATATATTAATTAAATAGAGATAGAAAGAGAGAAAGAAAAAGAAAGTCATCGCGTTTGGGGAAAGACTTTTCTGGATAAGAAACGAATCTATCGATCGGCGAAAGGCCCAATCAAATCAGTCAATTAAACACGTCTCGATCGTCTAATATACTTCTCGCAAGTCAATGTTTGATATGTAACGATGATGATCTGTTGTAGTTCTCCAAATCAGATCATGCACTAAACGCGGTGATTTATCGGCTGAGAAGAATCAAACACAAACGTATAGATCTCATTTTTTTCAACTCATAACTTGAAGTGCCATTTGATGATGATGATGGTGCTGAAAGTGATAATATAGAATACGTACATTTCGAATGTCGACCCGATTGGCATGATGATGAGTAGTGATATGAGTTAGTACATGTTCTACTCACATGAAAATGATTCAATGTGCTAACAAAGTAGATTAGTTTAAATACTATATTCTATTGAGTCTCTCTCTCTCTCTCTCTCCTCTTTCAAAGAGTAGATCCGATTTTGGGTTGTCGGAACAAACCGAAAACACTACAGTTTGTTTTCATCAAAATGCATTACCATTACAGTGGCACTTCAACTTTTCCAAAACAAGAAAAATGAAGCATAATTTGAGGTGTTCAGATGTTCAATTAATATAGACAATAAAGTATTGTAAAACCTTGTCACTAGTTCATTTTTTCACAAACAAATAATGCCTTATAAGCATAGTTCTAAAAAGTAAAAACATGAAAATGTAGAAACGACAATGTGTTTATTTTGTTGAATGGGATTACTGATAAATGTTTTAGAAAATCCTATTGTGCTGTACTTATAAGTTATAACCCATAATATTATCAGAAATTAGAGGTCAAAAAGAATTTGTTGATGAAAAAATTTCCAAACCGCATATTTGTTTTTGAATTCTGGAAGCTTAAAGTATAAAAATTCATCTACTTATAACGACAATTTAATTATTTGTATGCCTTTTAATCTGTAGGTAAAACTTGCTGTAAAATACACTTATGAATTAATGTGGAAAAAATTGCAACCAGTGTATGAGATGTGATGTGCAATGAATTATTGCCAATGATACAAAACAGTGTGTAATTTGCAGTAGTCTCAACAAATCGCTCATAGATCACGCACTCAACGTTGCAATAGTGTTTGAACTTACATTGCCATTTTAGTCATGTTTTGTTTTCTCTGTTGGTCAACAGTGGTGTCAGAGACAGGATATGGAGAGTGGAAAAGAGGTGAGATTGGAGAGTGGATAGATTCACTACGGTCACGTAAATATGTCTAGCTAAAGGGAAAAGCAAGCTATGCCGGCTTGATCCAGATTTTATAGTTAATTCCAAATACTAATTTGGTTTAGAGAGAGATAGAGTCATAAAAACTAGACTGTTGCAAGACGTTCATCAGACAGTGGTCATAAAGTACCTGGACTCTCTCTCTCCCTCTCCCTCTCTCTCTCTCTCTCTATCACTGTCTTTTTTCTTACTATATCTCTCATTCACTTTTTAGAATGCTCTACTGAGCATCAATTAACGTTGTTAAGAATTTTTCCACAAAGAGAAGAGAGAGAGAGAGAGCGAGAGTAAGAGAGAGAGAGAGAGAGAGAGAGAGAGAGAGAGAGAGAGAGAGAGAGAGAGAGATGGGTATACTCTTTGCAAGGGTCACCTAGAGTTGGTCAAAGTCTGCTGTAATTTCTTGACAAAAGACAAGTCATCGTCTGGTTGTCAAGCTCGACTCATCAGTCCCGTTAAGATGATAAAGTTATATAAGATGTATATGTAAGTTTTATTGCTAAATCAGTCATTTGAAATGACACACCCCCTCACCGGTAGTGAGATCTTAGTACAAAGATTGGACAAAAAAGAAAATGATATTTTTCTTAATTATAAAAATGTTTTGAAATTTTTCAATTAAATTGTTTAAATTACTTATAATTTCAAACTTAATCACAAGATGGCGTTGTTTTCTTTTTGTGGTTGAATATGTGATAAAACCTACTTTTGAGTTAGAGCTTATAAGTCTTTTTTATATATTAACGATAATATGAAAAATATTTTTGGGGGATTTTAACTTTTCATTAATGCTTTCATTAAGTCTTGGAGAGCTAAACTTCTGGCGGAGAAAAACAGCAAACATCAAAGTCACACAATCGATACCATTGAGTTGTCCTTCACTATTATTACAATGATGGAAGTTAGCGAGTTGTTCTTGAATATGAAGAAGTCTTATTTGAAAGAAGCGTCTGCAAGTGTTCGTCAATCAGCCCTGTGATCTTACCCTGAGCTAGAATCGAAAAGTGCACTATAACTCTGAGTGTACATTCGAACTTGTGGCAACACCACAGGGCTTCTATCATTTAGCCGTAGTGTAAGCAGGTGGAGAGTGCGCTATCAAACCGACACTGTTTGCTCGGTTCCAACTTGGGAGACAATGGCACACACACACACACATAAGAACTGCTCGAATGGCTCACGGGTAGAACAGTTGGCTGTCGAGACCCGCCGCCATCACCCTTCAGATAGTTTTCACTTACACCACAAGTACAGAATTTGTGTTCAAGTGATCGATCGAACTTGGAGAAACATGTTGACCACGCCACAAATCGATTGAACCACCATGTGTGTATGGACCGCATGATTCGCAGATCGATCGACGCCTGGTGCCACCCTTAGCCATCATTGGTGTTGGTGGTGGTCAGTGCCCAGTGTTATCGGATTCATTCAACCCATCCTATGCCAAACCATAACTTTTAATTGACTTTTATGTTAGCCTCTTGATTGGCACAGGAGTAAGACAAAAAAGCACTGCAGTGGAGTGAGTGTCACCACTGGGTGTTGTTTTGAGCACCTCGTACCATTGCATCACTATCGACATCTCGAATCGTGCCGCAAGCTGTGCCCAGACTTATCACCACTCTGGATCGATCGTAAGTCAACTTCCATCCTCCCCTTTGCTCTATCTACACTGACCACTAACTCTTTCAACCAATTTAACTCACTTTTGCTCTCCTCTCTCTCTCTCTCTCTCACTTAACTCATTTCAAAGCTGGCTTATTGCCATTTGTTTTTTTCTTGCTTTGATGCCTGATATGATACTTTATATTTTTTTTGGAAAAAATACATTTCAAATCTTAACACTTCGATCGAGTTCGGGTACTGGTACGAGTTGAAGTGTAAACATAGATTAGAGATGAGCTCATTTCGAGCTTTAGCGAGAGAGAGAGAGAGAGAGAGAGAGAGGGAGAGAGAGATAGAGAGAGATAGATAGAGAGAGAGAGAGAGAGATTGATTAGCTCAATGTGATAACGGCGTGCCTAGTGTGTGTGCGGCAAGGCTTAGACAGCATTGCTGATCCCAATATTGATGCGCTACTATTTTGTTGCCTTCAACTTTTGAGTCTTGTAATCTTTGCTTATTAACTCGAAAAATCTGATCAAGCTCGTGTATGTGTGTGTGTACGCGTCCCTTTAACTCTACCCAGTAGATTGGCTCGCGGCAATGTCGGCGGCCAAAGAGGGAGACAAGAGAGAGAGAGAGAGAGAGAGAGAGAGAGAGAGAGAGAGAGAGAGAGAGAAAGAGAGAGAGAGAGAGAGAGAGAGAAAGAGAGAGAGAGAGAGTGAAGCATATAGATCGCCGCCGATCGAGGATGAGTTCAACTTGATTTAACTCGTTCTCTTTTAAAACGGTTATTGAAAAAGTGCAGTTTGATTACGATAATGAATTGAAACACGGTTAGAGTGCATGAGAAGTAGAGAGAATGAGAGGGGGTAGGTTGCAGATAGAGATTGAGATTGTAGAGTATATCTTGCATAGTGCCCTAAGCCGATTGAACACGCCTCGATCGATGGGCTTTGCAGACCAAACAAGTACCAATTTGTCATTATCTCCTTCTCTCTCTCTCTCCCTCTCTCTCTTTCTCTCCTCTCTCTCTCTCTCTCTCTCTCTCTCTCTCTCTCTCTCTCTCTCTCTTCCTCCTTTTCGGATCCTTACAAGAGACCAAAAGCGCTCCATAGAAAAAACTAGAAAATAAAAATGATAAAAGCAAAACAAAGTTTTAAAAATATATTAAATAAATAGGGAGAAAACAAAATAAAGAGAGTGTGGAGAAAGAGAGATAAAGAAAGAGGTATAAAGATTTTGCAAATATCTTTGGTGGCGAGCCGTGAGCCGATTGATCATCAACATCGATCGATGTTCTTTGCAGGCTATCAGGCTTTGCAGTGCTATCACCTTCTCTCTCTCTCTCTCTCTTTCTCTCTCTCTCTCTCTCAAGATAGATGAATTAGTATCGAGCCAGCTGTACGTGTGCTATCGATATCAGTGACCAAGAGAGCGCCAAAAAAGAAAGAGAGGGAGAGAGAGAGAGAGAGAGAGAAAGGCTGATAAGGAACTCGATAGGAACCTTAACTTGCGCGCATACTCCATGTGTCGATATGTCGCCAGACAGTCGACGACGTGAGATAAGCAAATTATTATATATATCTATAATATACACACACAGTGGCCATTTGTGATAATGATAACTATCCACTATCGCCACACTCGGAAATATATCTAAATTAATTTCACTTTGAGCGCGCTGGTGTTTTTTGCATTTTGCCGTTTTGTATAGTTTTTTATTATTTGTAGAAGATAGAAAAGAATGAGAAAGAAAGAAGAGACAGAGGAAATGATATGAAGAGGGAGAGAAAAAGAGAGATAGCAACAAACTGGCACTGTTTGGCTTGCAAAACACATCAATCGATGTGATCAATGTTTAACGTAAAAAAGAACAAACATATCTGAATCAAAGAGGAGAGAGAGAGACTAGCAAGGTCTATAGATTAACACATTACCATGCAATGGTTATGTTTACTATCGATGTGTTTTGGGGTGAAAGAAAGATTTGAAAATCAAACATTTCTTTCAATATGCAAATGATATATCTGAAAACTAGGTAAATAATGTGAAAGTTTGATTCGAAATCTTGTTAGTTTTTAATAAAAAAATTATTTAAAATTTATAAATTTTAAATACTTGACAATATTGAATCTGTAAAACATAAACTGTAACAATTGGAAATATAAGCTTACCATCGATAAAAATTAAAAAATAAAATTCTGAATTAATTAGTTACTAGCAATAGTAATTAATAAATACAATTATAAGTTTATCAAATATATACAGTAGTACTAATACAATATATAACTAAAATTAGAAATCCGCTTAGTACGTTCTTTGTGTACAGATTGTTGACTATGATTAGCCAGTGTTGATTATGGGGTGAGTTTCACCAGCAATCTATGTGAATCCAACCATGTTCTTTTGGGTTTAAAATGTTGATTAGATAAGATTTGAATTGCACTCTAGTCAATTGTGTTTTGGTCGTAGAATACAAATTGAGTAGATAGAAAACTATTAAAGAAAAACGAAACTATGTTTATGTATTTGTCATGCTAATTTGTGTGATATTTGAAAGATTCAATTTGGTGAAATGTTGCATTGTTGAATTACAAATTTGAGTGAATGTGTGGCATCTCTTGATGGGCAGACAAGTTAGGTTCAAATAGAATCATATTGAATCGATTAGAAACAAGAAGATTCATGAGAGTTGCATTGACTTTTTTCCATTCCAAGGAGAAGTTTGTAGTTGTAAACCTTCAAAAATTAAAGTAATTAATTTTGGATTCATAAACAATTTGAATTTGGAAAATGCAGCGTCTTTTAATCTCATATCATATTTCTTTTTATTTCTATTATCTCTCAACCTTTATAATTAGCATTAGCTAGCCTTTTCTTTTCCAATTCTCAAAAAAACTTTTTACCAACTTATAATCAATTCGAGTTAGCATCTATATACAGAGAAGACTCGATTGGTTGACAACTCGCTTTTCTTGACATTTTCATATAAAGGGGCTAAAACGAACAGTATTTTATAATTTAATTAGTGTATGTGCATATGTTCGAAGTGTTTTCTAGACTCGCATTGGTTTACAAGCCTTTCTCCCACACTATATTTGATCCGTAACCAAGGAACATTACTAAATAATATAGGGAATCATTAAGTTCGTTGTTGTGTTGTTATTGTTGTTGAGCATTGAATTTAAACTTCAGGTGTGACTTTGAGTGTGTGTGATATCATTCTTGCAACAGGGGCTACTTTTAATGGTTATCTCCAGTTTACTACTGTATATGAATGCGAATTTGGTGATTGTCGTTTCTCTCTCTCCCTATCTCTTGGTCTCTTTCTCTTTGTGTTATCTATGGCACGGGTTCGCTTCAGTGAGTTATCATCTGTGGCGCCACTGTGGTGAGAAAGAATGAGAGATTAAGTGTTGGAATTCTTTATTATGATGATTTTTCCTTCTTGTTTCTATGTTTTTGAGCGAGTCAGTGAGTGAGTATTATCGCTGAATGACTCGGTAAGTAGTGTCAAGTGAGAGCGGAGACCTACATTCGATGACGTGTGATAGCGTCTGATGGCCACTCTCTCTCTCTCTCTCTCTCTCTCTCTCACTGTATCTCAGTGTGATGGTATGGCGCCAGTGAATGAGTCAGTGACATTGATGGTGGTGTCATTGTCTCCCACTCTCTGATTGTTCCTGTGGGCTTCTTTTTCTTCAGGTGAAAAAACCTGCCGCTTCTGTGCTATCTTTCACCACCACAACCATCACATACACACACACGTTATCAGGCACGCAGCTCCATTGCCATTTTGATATAGATTTTTTTATGTACTTCATATGTGTGTGTGTTTTGTTGTCAAATCTAATCTCTCGTTTCTTGAATGCCGAGTGCAGAATTGCATCTCACTCTAAAATCTAGGCCGTTTCTTTTGAGGTTGTTGATATTCTCTTTTTCCTACTATTAGCCGATCACTATCGCACACATACATATACCTACACTCTCTTGCTATATTAATTTAGGTTCTTATCAAACATAAACACACACGAGCAACAGGTATGATGAGATAGATCTTCCTTTCTCATGGTGTTTGCTTTGAAATAAAAGTGAAGGAGAGAGAAGGAGAGGGAGTATGAGATATCAAACTCGAAACGTTTTACGTTGTAGATGCTGTGATTCTCATTAGTGCCATTCGTTAGATGTAGTTGTGGCGATTGATTATCATTGCGATAAGCAGATGAGGCCACATCCAAACGCTTTTACTTCTCCATAAGAAGCTTCTTCTTCCTTAGAACACTTACCGTCAATGGTTTGTTAGACAGATTGAACTTTGAGGAAATATATCAACTATTTACCTATTCTTAAATCATGTTGTGACGAGAAAAACCATCAATGTCATGCAATCGATACCATCGAGTTGTCCTTCACTACCATCGATACCATTGAGTTTTTCTTTACTATTTCTACGGGGGTAACTAGTATAAGAAACCTACTAGCCATTAAGCCCAAAAATAAAGCAAGGCATGCATATACATTGGATATAGATTATAAATAAAATTACTTAGTCATTGTTGTAGATGTATAATGCAGTTAAATTCTGGTTTAGGCAACAATAAAACAAATTAACACGTATACAAACACAACGTGTTACTTTAACAATGACACATATATTTCTTTTTGGTGTTATGTAAAATGTAGTTACTAGTCTACTTCAACTTTTTGACCATTTAAGAATTGAGCAATGTCTCAAATTTATGTCCCACTACATGACATTAGAAAGTTTTGGGTAAAGTTTGAGAACTGTTGAAGTCCGGAAAGAATTTCTATGTGACGTCTAAAATTAGGCACTTTTCTATGGAGTCTATGGAAAATTTCTTGACTTTAAGCATAAAATAGAAAAACTTCTCGAGGTCCAACAGTTTTCAAACTTTCCTCAAAAGTTTTTTAATGTCATGTTGAGTAACCTAAGTTTGAGCCAAAATAGCGAATCTTCATATTTGTTAAACTAAGATTAGCTCTCACTCGATGCGTAAATACTAATAATCAATTCTGGTCTGAGAATACCACTGTTCGATGTATTCTGGAACAATTTGAATTAACTTGAATTCATTCTCAAACAAACAAATTGAATTGATCTCTGTAGAAATTAGAAATTTGTTCCAAGTTTTAATCAAACATTTTTAGTCAATTTTTCTACCTAGTATTTTAAGTTTAATGCTAAATTATAAATCTATGCTCTAGTTTTAAAAGTAAAATTTTTAATGAAATAAATTAAATTAAGATGTGTGTGTGAGGTATATGAGCAAGAAGATGACCTGCTAATATAGCAATCAAAGCATGACGACATCGAGAGGATGACCACACGTCTCGAGGTGGAAAGGTCGAGCCAATTTGCTTTTGAGAAGTGCCGACCAGGTGTGAAATCATCCACACACCACTCCGATTTGTATCTAGTCTTGATTTGTGATAGGCAAAAATAGCCCTTTACCACTGACCAATTAGTCACACTAGTTCTTCTACTTGTTCTTGTTGTTTGATCATATTCGTTTACTTTATTGTAGCAATAACCTTCATATTTGAAGCCAAAACTATATATTTGTGTTTAGATGAAATGTCTTGATTTAAACAGTTTAAGTTTAATTTAAACAGATATACTCAAATCAGGATTAAATTAAATTCCAAGAAATATAAATTATTATTATCTCTTATCTCTTTCTCTTTTTCTCCATTATCACCAATCTATCCCTCTGGTCAAATGAGGAAATATGTCACCAAAGTGGTATCCTAGGATGAGAAAGAGAGGGAGTGAGTGAAAGAGAGAGAGAGAAAGAGGGGGAGAGAGAGAGAGAAATGATGATGATGATGAGAGTTCGGTCAAACTGATTGACACTGGTGCCGATGATCTATGATGATGATGCTGCTAGAGGCGTCTTTCTCTCTCTCTCTCTCTCTCTCTCTCTCTCTCTCTCTCTCTCTCTCTCTCTCTCCCTCCCTCCCTCCCTCTCTCTCT
>WURS02078067.1:0-10265 GCA_011762765.2 Rhinocypha anisoptera | reverse complement strand
TTTTTTCTTTTTGTGTCCTGTGTCTCTATACGTTCCACTAGTGTTCGAACCAATATATATATATATATATATATAGGGACTCTCGCCCTCAGGACTACGCTACTGAGCTGTAGTCCATCTTGGAATTCACCAAAGCGAGGTATAATAAAAGTAACGTACTGCTTTCTGGACCCCATCTCGACTAACTTACATTTTTTTATTTAAAGATGAATGCTATTTTCACTGTCAGTTCCAAATATGACTTCATCCGCTAAGTCGGCTGCCCAACTTAAAAAGCCTAAAAAAGTGGAAAGTTTGCTATTTCAGGGAGTACTATTATGTTGTTGGTGGTTCCCAAACTCCTCGCAACGGATTAAAGCCCAAACATTGGGTTTTCGAGAAACAGAAGAGCGGATTCATGGAGTTCACTAATGACCTTGGGATGAAAGGTGGGAGCATCCCGGCGAATATTTCGAATACGTCCTGTTGCCACCTCAGGAGATTCCCGTGTCCATCGGGTCAACGAATCTGCATGACCGTTCATTTAAACTTCTCTTAGTAATTACTGGAAAAAAGAAATGATTTTGAATTCTCGCTGCATATTTTGATTGTTTTGTTCAATCTGCAGTATACCTAATAGATACTTATTTTAACACAACCGAGTCAACTTATTAACAGATGAAAGTGTATTCAAATTATAAATACCAAATTTGTTCGCGATATTTTCTTGAATCACCACGAAAAAATACCTGCAATAAAGAACCTCTACAACATAATCCTAATTGCCTTAACTGACCACTCCAACGTGTTCTCGGCGAATTGGGGGTAGTTAAAAAATACATTCAGAGCTCTCATTTCCCACCACAAATTTATGGCCTATCGCAATATTGGGGAACTCTTTTAAAGCATTCGCGTACATCGCTGCCACTATTTGTCTTCTTGAACAAGGCGAAAATAGTCTTTAATAAAATCTGGGCGTGAGGTTTGTTTTACACACAAGGCCAGTGCAAAGAGAGTTCACAAAGTAAAATCGACCGACTTACCACTCAGGCTTGACCGATGAATTCACTGCCTTCCTACTCGAACTTCGCTTGTCACCGTCATGACCAGAGAATCATATAGAAACAGATAAACGTTAAAATCTCCCGCGGACGAGAAACTGGCGCCGCTCACTTTGTTGGTTTTCTGGCGCCGATCTGGCGGCGCTCACGCGGGTTAGTTTTCCATCCCGCTACACATATTTACTACTTCCCTTTCGTCTGGAGGTGAGCGGCAGATCCTTTATGATTTCCTGAAAAGACGTTTCCCATTTTATTTCTACGACCTCGACGTAGTGAAGGTTGAAATGGTTAATTTCTTTTCGATTTGTATTTAATGACTAATGGACTCCTACCTCCTCCTACTCCTAGTCTGCTAGTTTTCCATGCCCAGTAGTTCTTCACTCACGGAATCACTGCTTCGATGAGCAGTGTGCCGTCATGAAGTTTTCGGATGACTTCAGCTCACCAGAAATGGAACTGAGCAATATTATCCGCATATGAAAGAGAGGCACCTTCTTCTAGAACTCGCTTTCTTTCTCGCACCTCGTCACTAACCAGCGTCTACTTGGGCCAACAATATTGCCAACCCCACCCTACCTGGGCGGAGTATTTTTATAGGTGAAAAATTTTATCCCATTATCAAATATAAATAATGTTCATCCCTCAGCCTCACAATCCACAGACCAATCGACATAAATCGAGACCAAGAGAGGAAAATAACGAGAAAGGCTGATCAGTTTTACTCAAACGCTGAGAGTGAATAGAAAGATCTGAAATGATGGACCTTTGCAAGTTCCCGATAATGTGCAGCAGCGAGAAACAGTGACCGTAAAATACTTTAAATGATAGCATACTTTAGAGGGAATGCCAGTGCTATCAGTGATTCAAAGAAAAATTATTATTCGCAAAATCTATTTTAATTAATATTATTTAAATATGAAACATGATTTCAATGGATAACTCATTATGATGATTTCATGCTTGTAGGAAATAAATTTATCGTTCTCCAACGATGCCTGTTTTCCGTAGGCTCATAATAGATCACTTCTGCCAAATAATAATGTTATCATTGAATAAAAAATAGATGGGCCCTTTAAAAACTCAAATATTTAATGGATAGTTTAGTTGTTGCCTCAACCCCATCTGTATGCACCCGGTAAAATAGTATACTCAATACGTGCATTAAGACATGGCTAGAGATCGGCCCTTCGTAATTTCCCGTTCAAGTTCGAAACGCCACCAACCGTGTGATAGATGAGGCTAACATTTCGTCCTAAGCGGGAACCCAGGTCGGTCGCGAATGGTAGTGGTGGGAACGAAACTCCTCTTTTGTTAAGGAAGGAAGCCAAAGGCAAGATTACTAGTGTGGTTAACAAGCATTTATTTCCAAAATTACATAGGTGATATTTTGGGCTTAAGGTGATTTTAATTTCTAATATGTGTACATAGGCTTTATTTCCAAGGGTCAGCTGCTACTCAAATAAAAAATTATGACGTTTCCGGTGGCAATGTGCCTGAGATGAATTTCACTTTGCTTCGGTGAGTAATCTCCACTTTAAGACAAGCGCCATTCGCGATCGTCCAAAATATAGTTAGAAACATTATTTGGTTTTCCAAAGGGTTTACCGATGTTTCGAAACTTACGCCCAATTTTATAATATATTTTGATCCTTGAAATCTTCATGGTTATTCTAGTCAAAAGATTAACTATCATTAAAAATCAATCATGAACACGGTTATGCGTTGTGTTTTTTTTATCTTTAAGTATGACCGTTACATTGCAATGATAATTTACTGTCAAAAAGTATGTGATGGGCAGATACGTCATACTATCGGAGAGAGAGTATGTAGTTTTGATAAACCTGAGTCTGCCATCATCTCGTGTGGATAATTTATTGTAATTTTGTACATTTATATGTATCTCATTTATCCAACGACCACTAGGTCCATTTGATTTCCTTCATCTTATTGGTTCTTTTTATTAGTATACTATTTGAGTAAATCACTTCTTGTTTCCTCGTTTATGTTCTTCCTTAAACTTAATATCCTATCATTTCATTCGCGAATAATTATTCTTATGTTTTAATCATTCTTAATTGTTCATTTTCGTAATTCATCACAGTGATTCATGTCTAATGCAAACCACAGTTATATTATTCACACCTTATCATTCATTATTGTCTGATAATTCATGTGAAATTACATCACACATACAATTCTTCTCCATATATCATTCTTCTTCTCTAAGTGCTGTTCATATATGTCAATCTGTCAAGTTTATTTGACCTCATGATATTCCATTTCTCTGAGCATCATGTATCATCTATTTCAGTACTGTTTTTGATAAGTCTAATTATTAGAACCCTAATCTACCTCTCCTCACATGTAAATCATTCCACAATCATGTGTCACTATCATGGAAAATAATTTTGTTTTGTGGCATTAATTGGAGTTGAGTAAATATTGTTGGATGAGCTGATACAATAATTAGGTATGGTACAAAAAGTTTGTTTTATATTTATATATATATATATATACACAGCCACACACATACATATATACACACATATTTAGTATCAAATTCACTTTGTGTGAATTATAAAATCATTATTACATTTTCTTTTATTTGTTTTTTCAGTCAATACATACATTCTTGTGTGTGATTGAGCCTTTTCTGGTGCTATGTAAAAAGTTGTGAAATATAAATTTATAAATTAGCTGCAACATCATTGGCAGTGGTACGTAAATTTGCTGTTCACTGTAGCCACTGCTCCTCATGAAGTTCAATGCTTTGTACAGCTTACTTCAAACACTAATGGTATGCTCATTCCAGGTTAACTTCAAGAGTTCAATGGAAACCTAATAATTTTTAAGGTTCATTCATGTCATGGGGTACATTGTAGAGGATAAAGATTAGGTTTTGGATCTTATCTGTTTTTAAGGAAATTTGGTTTGAGGAGAACTATTTCTCAGAAGAGAGAAAATTTTCAACTGCAATATTTTTACCTTTTCTAGTTCATTTGAGTGATGGTTAAATATAGTGCCATATGCAAAAAGCATAGTTTCACAGTTGACATTGCTGGGTAAATTATTAAAGATTATGAGGAATAAAAATGGGCCTTATTTTAAATGGACTCTTGGGCACACCATTTTTTGGATTACAAATTTTGAACACTATTTGCCATATTATGTTTCCTATTCATTAGATACGATTTTATCAAAGAGAGAGGGATCCCACTAGACCATAATGTTGGAACTTAATTCAATAACAAATTATGACAAACGCAATCAAATTCTTTGGTTAGGTCACATAATGTTAATTTGGCATATTTACATTCTTCAAATACATTGAGTTTGTTTAAGATTACATTTTCCAATGATATTGTGGTTGATTTGCCTGAATGAAAATCAAATTGGGAGTTTGAAAGAAAGTTGTTGGTTTTAAAATAGTCACTTAATTGCGGTATCATTATGGTCTCTAGGATTTTTAGATAGTATGGGTACCAAAGATTTTGGTCAAAAGCTAGCAATTTTATTTCTATTGCCTTTTTTAAAAATAGGAATGACATTTTTATACTTTAGAAAACCATGAAATCCATCAAACTAGAGACATTCATTTACAACAATAGTTAATGGATAAGCTATATATTCAATAATTTCCTTCGTTAACTCTTTAGAAAATTGCAATATATCTCTACTATTACACTTTTTTAAGTTTCCTGACAGCTTTTACAATATCTTTGGTGACATTACTTTCCACTGAAAAGTTGAATGTTCACAATTAGATATTTAACAAAATCCTCAGGATTCACATAAGTTAGATTTACATGAGAGGGAATATTAGTGGAGTGTAGATAGAGTAATTATTAAACTGATCAGGTAAAACATCTTATTTTCACAGGTTTAACACACTTTTGGCTTCATTTCTAACCACCTTCCACCCAGCTTGGCATTGATTTCTAGAGTTTGCAATATATGATGTTAAATATCCTTTTCTCACATGTAATTTTAGGTATATTTAATTTTCATTAAAATCTTTGTATCCATGAGTTAAGATTGGATTTTTTTTTCACATTAACCCAACGCCGAGGAGTAAATGGGTCAGAGAAAATTAAGTCATTGTGGACAGTATTTAGAAAAATGTTAAATAAATCTGTTTATAACAGAAATACACAAGTTTTATTTACACACAGGAAAAAAAATGGCCATCCTCAAATGAGGATGCTAGGCACTTATACGTATTATTTCTTATACGTATTATTTCTTATAAGTATTATTCCCCTTTCCTAGCACATGGTTTTAGAACACTTTTTGCAGGACCATCTAGCTTTCATGTGACATACATAGCATTTTAACTGTTTTTCTAATTTTGTTGGGAAATGATTACTATTGTTTAGTTCTGGATTATTATGTACTACTTCTGCATTTTTTATTGAACTTTGGTTCTGCATCCCTTAGGTAACTTCGAACAATGCTTCTACGAAAATCTACTTGGCTCAGTTTTTCATTTGCAGAAATTGAATGCAATTTCCATGCATTAGTGACTGTCATGTCTAACATATATGTCAACAAAACCATAACCCCTTCTTACCCTTTATTGCTATCCTGTACAAACTTATACATTGATCATGAAAGTCCACACCAGACATACCTGCATTATATGCGGTAAATGAAGCCGGTCGAGGAACATTTATTTTATTTTTTTCTACTTGAGACCAACATTTTACGTAACTTAGTGGTTCAACGACATAGTAATTTGTGAGAATTGCTATTTTCCATTTTATACAAAAGATATCATTGCACTCATCAAAACGGTAGTCATATATGTATTACTCTGCTCATTTTCTTCGTCTCCTTTGATTGAGTAATAGGGCAATTTTAAATTCTGTTGTCTCTCACCCTGCCAATTGCTCAGACACCTTTCGATTTTAGGTACACCATTAGTGCATAAGTGGTGAAGTAATTGTCAAAGAAAAGTACTTGATTTGAGGGATTTTGAACATGTTTCAAGAGGTCAATCACCACTCGTGCACCAACGGATATTTTAGAACACTCAGGATTACTGCTTTTCCCACAACATACATCAACGACATTGCAATACCTTGACAAACTGGTAAGCATCCAGTTTTTGTAGCCAAGGTGTACCAGTTTGCCTTTTATAAATTGTTTGGCTGAATTCTGTCCAAAATATTTTACCATAGATTCATCTATTGAAAGAACCCCCATTGACAAAACTCTTTATAAGCATATTCATAAAAGGCCGGGTATTGTACATTCAGTCGGTAGATGTACCTATTTCACTATTATTAGCAAGGTGAAAAAAAAGCTTGATCTCTCATTATGTTCTCGTAGGCGATTGGAACCCCAAAGTCTTCATCAAGAGACTAATGTATTCGTTCCTGTGGTAAACTATTATACCCTGTAAGAAATAGTATGGCAAAAAATGTTTTCATTGCATCCACAGTGACTTGTAAGGAGTGATGATTTTGTTGTTGTGCATATATAACACTTTGATCACATTCATATTTGATAATGTCATCACTAAGTAGCTTCTCAAATATTCCTCTCAGAAATAAGAGTTTAAGATTGTTTATTACAGTATGTAACTCATCATTTTTGTCGAAATCTACTTTTTCGAAAGAGGAGTTGAGGGGATTTTTTTTAGCCACTTAGATTTCAAAAAACTTTTATACTCATTGGCTAATGAACTGGAAGAGCCTTTCTCTGATGAATGGTTCAGGACTTCCGCAGCTCTCTCTAGAAAAGACAACCAATCCAGGAATATCTTTTGGAAATACACTGGGTCCACATAAAACCTCATCATCGAATTCCTCACAGTCAGTCTGAACATCCAGGTCTGGGAGTATTATACTGATTTCATGCTATGGATTATTTTCAGTATCACGACACTCCTCATCCAATATAGCAAGGGTGGCCTCATCTAGCCCACAGAAATTTGTTACATTGGTAGGATGCTTTCTCTCCATGGCAAATAACCGTCTGTAGAAAAGTCTAAGACACATTCTTCTCTTGTGGAGAGTGGAATTTTATGCGTGATCCACAGGCTCACTGGCAGTTGGCAGTCAAGCTCACTGTCATACTAGTTACTTCATAAACAATACAGTAATGTCTGCATTCGAGAACCAGAAAAAATATAAGACAATGTAATACACTATTCCAAAAGATATTTATGTCATTACAAAGTGCACTAAAATGTAACTCGTAGTATCCGCCGGGCGTCCTCGAGCGAGGACGGTCAGAATTAAATTCAAATAAAAATATTAAAACCCAAATGTCACTACTAAACTATCCATTGTACAGGATATTGCACTATTGAAATTAAACACAAAAGAATAAAATACTTTATATATACAGACTAATATTTTTACATAAATAATAAAATTCCACATTCTGTCTAAAAAGAGTATTCAATATTTGATAAGCTATCAATAAAAGAAAATGTTTTTTTAAATTAAAAGTGTGTTATTATAGTTTATTGAAGTTTATATTCTTTTTTAATTGTGAAAAAATAATAATGTTATTTTTTCGTGCCACTGAAGTTGAAATTTGGCAGCCCTCAAATGAGAACTTCTGGTGTTAATGGGTTAAGCAATGAATTCAGGTGTAAAACTTGTTTTCTCATTTGCTCTAGTTCATCATTAAACCAGTTTTTTTCTTGAGTGGTTACCTCTGTTCGCAGTTCACATAGTTAATGGGATAATCCTCATAGAATAACAATAACAATATATGTATTATTTATAAGTTTGACTAGAACACATTATTGGGCAGAAGAATATTCTCTAAATTTACTTTAGATAATATGTACTAAATTGTTATACCTTCTGTGGTAATTGGTGAGCATAAAGAGGTCTTTTCACACTGCTCATTGTTTTGTCAACCACTTTGGTTTTGACCCCTATCTACAGATAGAATAGGTGCAAGGTATTCTATAGAAATACATGAGTAATCACCAGGATTATAGCTAGTGGCAACATTGTTAAGGTATGATCTTCTCTTAGCTTCACTATGGTTTGCACAAGTCAGGTAAAAAGAACCAAGTAGATTGAGTATGGCATCAATACTTTTGGAGCATATATCTACATTAAAATCACCATTAATCACTAATTTCAGATTGGACTGACATATTTTTAGTACCTTTTCAGGTTGTTCACAAAATATACTAAATTACCACTTGGAAAATGATATACCTAGTATTGCTATTATAAGATTTGGTTTCTTTATGGTTATACACACAATTTCAAAATCATTTTCTAAGTTATAGTGGGCAACATTAATCACTTTGGCTACATATTTATCAGATATATAGACACTATTTTTGTAATTTTAATGGCTAAAAATGTGTGAGCATTTTTAACCAGGAAGGGAATAGAGTTCGCATTCCTCCTCAGTCAGCCAATGCTCACAAATACATATTACATCAGCAGACTTTGAGCATTAGCACCTCTTACTCTATATACTCAGTCCTCAGACACTGCACATTTAAGTGTAGAATACTTAAAAATTCAAAGTGTCAGATACTAGTTTACCTTAGAAAGTAGACTTATTGAGTCATAACTTCATGTAGTCATCGAGTCTTCATCTAGATTTGTTGTGAATTGTTGGTTGTCATTTTGGTCTGAGCCTTTTACATAAACCTATTAATTTAATTTTTGATATTGACTTACCATTCTTATGTTTTCCTCAATTGTTATTCTCCTGTCTGCTACTTCATCACTGCCATTCATTTCCTCCCCATCAGGATTTGACTTCCCCCTTTCCCAGGTTTATGAGGATGACTAATGCTTTTTCATTTTCACATACCTCACAAAGAAGGTACAAAGGTTTTCACGGCGTCTTCCAAGTGCTCAGCTTTATCGGGTGCTGTGTCCGCGTTTGTTGACTTGTGATGACAACAGATTCGCAGGCCATTCTGCTAGCGTCTTCAGATCGAAGTGAAGACACTAGCAGGATGGCTATTTGCATTTTATTTATTGTAATTGATGTTAAAATCTTAATATTTTAGGTTCGCTTAGGCAGAGGAGTTAGTTATTTTAGATAGAACAACCTTGGAAAATGTGGTGGCCACAGCAACATATATTGCTGTATGTGTAAAAAAACTTGGCAGTGGAACTGTGGCCTTTTGAGAACCTGAATAAAACCTCAGTATTTAGGAAAGCATGCCCTGCAAAGAAGAATGAAGCTCTGAACCCCCATTGACGCTGGAAAAAATTAATGCTTGAGCAGGTGATTTTTCAAAATATGTAATATCATATATTTAGTTATTTTATACTGCTGACCTACCTAATCAATAGTCAAGAAAATAAAAATAATTCATTGTATTTTGGTTGTCTTTCATTTTACCACTGTCCGGTTTTTAAAACTGTTTTATCTATGTGATTAATTATATGTAACCATAAGAGATAATTCAAGTCCTTAGGTGAGAAATCCAAAGATACCCTATTTGGAATAATCAAGGATTGTTATGAAAGTAGCAGGCTGCTGGAGGAATTTGTAATAAGTGGAATGATAGCTATTCCAAAGAAAAAGAGGACAGAAAAATGCGAGGAACTCCGAACGTTGAGTTTAACATCACATGCCTCCAAAATGCTAACGAAAATTGTCAACCGGAGGATGGAGGAAAAAAATCGAAGAAAACTTATCGGAGAACCAGTTTGGATTTAGAAAGAATAGTGGAACTAGAGAGGCAGTACTGAGCCTGAGAATATTGGTAGAAAAAATGAGATATGTAAATAAACCACTATATGTAGCATTCGTGGAATTAGAAAAGGCATTTGATAACGTGGAGTGGAACAATATGTTCAAGTTGTAGGATAAAATAAGTATTGATTACAACGAAAGAAAAGTAATATTCCAACTCTACCAGAATCAAAACAACAAGAATGAAAATGAAAAATGGAGGAATAATAGAAGGAAAAATAAATAAAGGAGTCAGGCAAGGGTGTAACCTTTCACCAGGGTTGTTAACCGTATACCTAGAAGAAGCTATAAAGGAAATAGCAGAAAAGAGCATCAGAGCTATCAAAGTGAACGGAGAAGAAATTAACATGCTACGTTTCGCGGACTACATAGCAATCATAGTAGAGAAATGTGAAGACCTACAGACTAGACTACATTGGACACAATGGAAAAAGTACTGAATGAGTACAAGATGAGAATAAATAGAAGGAAGACTAAAATACTAGTATGAGGAAGAGAGAAGCTGAGTGCAGACGTCGAGCTACAAGG
>WURS02078056.1:0-10265 GCA_011762765.2 Rhinocypha anisoptera | reverse complement strand
GGAAGAAGGGCGGTGGGGGTGAAATAAACAAGGCTGTCCCGGTCATGAGGTGTTGAGTATAGGTTTATGGAAACCTATACTCTGAAGACTATGGAGTTGATGGAAACAAGGGTGGCAGTGGCTCGAAAAAGTTTGGGAAACACTGCTGCACGTGGATAACAGTTGCTCTGACATTTTCTGAGGATTCTAGTGAAGTGAAACATGTTGAAAATAAGTTTCTAGTGGAATAAAAGCATTTTTTTAGCTACCTTTCAGTACACCTTGTTAGTTAGTTGCCCAGTATCGAAGTAGGCATGAATCCATGTTTGAGATTACTATCTGAACAAGAAAAACGTTTTGTACTTTGCATTCTTTTTGTAACTTATCAATATTTCTGGTTAAGCAAATGAGCGTTGGGAAGCAGATTCTCAGATTATTGATGATTTAAGTAGTTATTTACCCAATTCTTCTCACTTTTTTCAGGAGAGAAGATTTGGGTAAATTTATTTACGTCTCTCCATTATGGTATGAATTAAAAGAATTGCCATTGGGAAGCTACAGAAAAAGATACTTTAAAAAATATTCAAGTGCGCACTGATTCAAAAGACTAAGGACATTGAAAGGCTGGAGAGATGATTTGCGAAATAAATCGCAGTGTTTATCCTTACCTTTTAATATTATGGCTATTGTATTTAGCAATTTCTCCGGTAATGCAATAGGTTTTAATTTTAAAATACCAGGGTGGCGCTTTGGGTTAATATCCTCACTTACACTCTCGTCCAAACGCGCTTTTACCTTCGTTTTCGAGGCAAACTGAAAAATAAATTAGGAAATTCTCTCATCACATTAAGGAATAGAGTAAACATTTTTTCAAGGGACACAAAAGAGTAAACACACCATTCGGTAAAAAATTTGCATGCCTAAAATTCTTGATATATATTGCTATCCATTTTGTTTGAGCAGTTTACTTAGAAAAATAGTGCCACAAATTAAATTTACATACCTTTCTCAGAGTTTCAAAATTAAAAAAATGCTTTCTTATTATTTTTTGTTGATGGAGTATTATATTTCTTTGCAGTGTACTCATGCTTCTCAACTTGTTCAAATCGTTGCGCTTTCTGCCTTCAAACTAAAAAACAAGAAACTTCACCAGCGCAATGTTCAAATCGTTTAAATTTTGTTTGCTTACGGCCACGAACACTTCAAATGCTTGTAATTTGACGTTCTAGTTGTAAAAGAGGTGTGTTCGGAGTCTATTTCTCAATCACTATTTGGTGTAAAGTGAAAATTTATAAACATGAATATCGTGACTTGTATTGCTCCTGTCAACATTGCTGTCATTAAATATTGTAAGTCCTCATTGTATTTATGACGAATGTATATATGTTTTGTAATTGTTGGTGCGAATAGATTGCATTATGTCCATTATATTTTTGCAATTAATTTCACAGGGGGTAAACGAAATGAAGATCTTATTCTGCCGCTGAATGATTCTATAAGTGCCACACTTAGTATGGACCAGGTAAAAGACACCAGTAGAATGGATATGAATTGTTCTTCAGACAAAATTAATTGAGGACTGAAATAACAAAGCATAATGTTAAATTATATCAATTTTGCCAGTAATTTATGAGACTTGTATCAATAATGCCTGATACTAATCAACACTTATTGCCAACTTGGCAGTTTTCACTAATGAAAAATTTGAAAAGGCAGATCTGATGTTTCATTCAGTTTTGAGTGCGAACTTATCACGTTAACCGTGTAGTTGAAAGATAAGTCAGCTGCAGTATTTCTTGAGTCTACTTATTTTGGAAATGGGCGGACAATTTCACGAATATTCATTCAACTATTTGTCATTAGTATGCTATATGCGACTTGAAGAATAATTTCAAATAAATGGTAACTTTTTCACCAGAATAATTTCTTCTTCTCGAAACTGGTAAGGTAAAATACTACAGCTTATATAGGTAAAAAAATGGGAAAATTTCCCCCTAAACAAATTTTAGGAATCTTATGTAATGAACTCGTCATGTTGATGAGTGACATGATTGTTTAAGACGAACCTGTTTAGGTGAATTAGAGTTTTGAAGTGATTTTTCAGGCAATCCAGTGTTTCCAAGTTAACCAATTTAAATTTTGTTTCCTTATTTTGTTTTGTGATATGTAAAATGCGATTAGCATTAATGTTTCGTCATGCAAATTGACAAAATAATTCATTATATTACAGTTGGAAATCTCTGAACTTCATTTTACTCACTCGATACTTCATTTGGAAAATGTTTTAACAACTTTATCACTGTTATAAAAATGGTTTCGTTTGAAATTCTCCACTTGGCCAAGATATAATGGAATGGTAAATCTTCCATTTGTCCTAGTTCTGTGCTGAAAGGAGCAGGGATGATTGATCCTGGTTAGGTCTCCAATGGCTAGTAGTTTGACGGCTGGGGGCAGATGAAAGGCAGTTCATGCACGGTCTCTACCTCTCTGCATCTTTGGGGTGGCTATTCAAAAACTCCACTGAGGAAGGCATTGGAAACCACTCCAATGAAATTTTTTCTATCATAAATGATGAACAAGCATAGGAAAATGAGTCCTGTTGACATTAAGACAAAGTGACTGTGGTGAGTGTCATTCATGGTAATGGGAAAACAGTGCTTCCATGAAGGAAAATTGACGGGCAAAGCAATTTATGTTCATTGAAGAATATAGGGTGACAAGAGTGACAGATAAATATTAATCTATGATGAGGGTGAAGAGATTCTTGATAGTGATTATGATTTCAGGAAGTAGGAACAATGGCTGTGATCCAGGTTACCATGGGGTAGGAATAATAAAATGATGGAAAAAGTAGCAAAGTTTTTTTGGTGAAAGGTTTTAATAATAACATACCTCATTCCAGGTATCATAATATATGAAGGAACTCATGCAAATACCAGGAGATATTACCAGTAAATTGTAGTTAATATCATAGTTAAGGACAAATCGTGGAAGAGAATCTGTGATCGTCAGATTTCCTGTAACAGTGGCAGATTTTGATCCCAATTTAATGTTAATGAAGTATTTAAAATTCAACAGGATGAAGAAGTGAAAGAGATTATAAAAGTGAAACATAAAAATTTAAACAATGGTAAAGGAAGTGGATATCAGGAATTGAAATAGAAACTAGTATAATGGAAGAAATATGGTGAAAGGAGCAATGGAAATACTTTAAAGAATTATGGAGACAGAGAGAAGCTGATGTTCTTTACAACTAGATTAATATATTGTAAGGAAAAGAATAAATATGATGCTGATTATTAGAAATTAGACAGGAAAAATACTAAAAGAACATTTTAATTTTGTATATTTGTGATAATAACTGTTACTATGTTTCAACTATATCTAAATTGCCATATCTATGTTTTGACATACTTTATAGCATGTCCAATAACCCATTGAACTATTTCTCAATCTCTAGATAAATAAATATTACTATTTCCTATGCTGTCACTCCTAACTGCTCTCTCTATGGGAAATGGATCAATCATCTGCTGTTGTAGTTCATTCTGATATCTTATAGGATGTATATTATGATGTTTTATTCTATACAAATAAAAGCTTTTTCCAAAGCCATAAGTGTTAGTAGAATAGAATGCAGTGTATGTAATCTCATCTCAAAGGTGACCCTGAGAGGAGGGATAGCTTCTCTTATTCTGCTCTTTCTTCTAAATCTCAATTGTTTCTCACTTAAGTACTCCTATGCTTTCTGATAAATTCTTTGCCTTGCATTAATCTTTTCCAAATATTTGATGTATGGCTCTTCAGGCTAAATGGTCCAATTTTTTTTTGCACTTATCAGTCCTTTTAATTTTTGCTAAAATGGATGACAATCACAATATTGTTTATGAAGAAGGTATTTCCCCAATTCCACGCATAAGGTTTAAGAGCTCAGATACAACTTTCATTCCTAGGGCATGATTGTTATGTTAGTTCAGTAGTAGTAGTATTTTTGTTTTTCGGGTGCTTCGACTGCTATGGTCATATCTCTTCAAGTCAAAGAAAAACCCATCTGGACAATCACAACATTCATGCCCTGGGTGGGATTCGAACCCGCGACCTTTGGGTTAGCCGGCGAGCATGCTACCCACCAGGCTAACCCGGTCGGCTAATAGTTGCAACAATTTGATCCATAGATCACCCCAGAGATGATGATAATTGAATCCCCAAAAAAAAAACATTTTTAGGAAATATTCTTATTTTCAGCGAAAGAGATCAACACATCTCAATTACCACACACACAACTAATCAAACAGAGGGTTACTATGTTATAAAGGTGTAGAGTTCACCTGGTACTATCCCCAACGTCGCGTGAAGAAAATACAAACAGCAAGAGCATTTGGAAGAGGTCAGTCTCTTTCCCCGTTCCGCCTGCGGTTTCCCACGAAGAGCTGTTGTCCAGAAAATCACTCGGCTTGGGTTGTAGCTGGAAATATCTAGAAACCTCACTGGGATTTGAACCCGGGACTCCCGCATGGCAGTCGAAAGCTATTACTAGTGGTCTTCCACGGCCTCTGAATTTCGTTTATGGACATTAATATTGTACTTGGTTGTATTGGTAATATTGTATTGTAATTGGTTAATTCCTTTCAATCATTTTCTCCGTTTTAGTGAATTTAATTATTGTGAAATACTCAGACTTGAAACTCTTGAAATGTTCCATTTACAATTAATGAGAGGCGTGGTAGATGGTGTGATAGTAGCCGATGATTCCTCTTAAATTTCCAGGTACGAATTCCGGACCATTTCATTATTCCCCACACAAAATTCAAATTGGCTCGTTATCCTACCAGAATCCTCTCAGTAAAGTTCGGTGGCATGGAGAAAGGAAATGACTGAGTTTTCCAGAATGATTTCACTTTGCTTCTCCCAAAAGGCCTGAGACTGTGGTAAGTCCTTTCCTCACCCATGGGCCAGCATCGACAGAATGGTCGCTTTTGGCTCGGCAGTGATCATTATGAACGAGAGGAAGGACTAATTGCTGAGACATATTCGTCAAAATCATTTATCGGAGGTAAGTTATACCATCGGAGGTAAGAACGAAATCGCTAAGAGTTCAAAAGCGTAACTACCAACGCGTATTCCATTTTTATATAAATTGCTCTTCGTGAGTTTGTCGATGGCTGCTCTAAACATAAATCCGTTATAATCTTATGTAATTGGTTAACCGCCATTTGTAACAACTGGTCCACTCTTGAAGCTACCTGAGGTGAATGGTTGTATAACCTATCACTCTTGCAAAATAAATTTCTTCGAGCATCGATTTTCAAGAACTTATCTACTCCGCGGGGAGTAATTACGATTACCTATCAGTCTTTCCTATTTCTCTCACTTCTATTCTCCACACTATCAAAGCGGTAGGAAAATTTTTTAATGATTTGAGAAATTATCTCTCAAGTATTACATGTAATTGTTGGAAGTGCTAGTGTAAAGTCCTCTATGAGTATTACGGAATCGATAATGTATAGTTGCTAGGAGAGAAGGCTCCTACCTAGCTATTTTACCTGCTGAAATTGTACCTGCAGCATCACTCGGTCCGTTCGAGACGAATTCCAGTATAAAAAATGATTTGTAGCACATTTGGACCGGGAAAATAATTTTTGTTCCTAGAAATATTCAAAATAGCAGAAAATACGAGTATAGACCCATACCATGAGTGGTGATTTTATGTTTTCCCGGCCAGATGAAAGACAAATTACATAATAACTTCCTATGATTCCATGTCGGTTTTTTTCTTAAAAATTTCATTTCTCCTGGCACAATTTTTCTGATAGAAAATGAAATGAAGATTAAAACAAATAAGCATAATTTCCTTATGTATATTGATGGTGATCAGTTGTGCAGTTTTTCAACTAAACAACACATCGCTGACCCCTGCCCAATGTTGCTGTACATCCAACAGAATATCCAGAGTGAAACCGCGAAAAAGTTTGAAATAACTTATCAAAAAATATGAAAAATAAAATAATTATTCATTGATTTATGATCTAAATGAAATTAATTTTAAATATCCATATAAACTTAACTGCATCGTGAGACATTACAGTATGATAAAGATTCATTTACTGGAAGCGGCCCTTTGAGGGGAGGGGAATAGAACTCTAGAGGCAGAAACTGATAATGGAGAATGTGAAAAACAGCGTAGGTACTAAAATCGCCATGTTATAGGATAAGTTTGGCCCGCTGCTGCAATCCAAACTAACGCTAACTTAAGACGAAAATTTATACAAACTTCACCTGGGTTTTTTATCGGATGTGAACTTAACTTTTTTCCAGTGATAAAAAGGGCAACGGTGACTCGACAAATAAATGGTAAATGAAAATGTGTACTTACATTTAAAGACACTGTTTACATAAAACCGCTATAAAAAATTTATTTTCATAATCTGTGGCTTTGGAAAAAATTTGCTCCAAAGGCACAGAATCGGTAGGAAAGCTGTTTTATGTAAAAGGAGATAAAGTTGATTTGATTCTGCTTTCATTTTTTTAATGATGTGATTGACTCAAATTCTGTGCAAGTGTTTCCATAGAATTTCACTGACATTCATCTGGAATTCCAATGTCTCGAGCCAGTGAGGTTTTTTTTATCAATTGCGAAACTAGTTTATTAAAGCGAGCCTAAAGTGCATGCATTTTCATAATCTCATAAAATGAATGCACTCGGAGTCTAAGTGGGCTTAAGAAAACAGCTACTTAGGAATTCTACTAACCTGTCATTCACAGGTAAGAACTGATTGCTATTACTCTGGATTAAGGATATCTGTCACAAGTCTTTACCCGCGATCTAAATCTCTTTTATGCGGCCAGTTTTATTGCTATTATTTTTATTATTTTGTCGCATGTCATTTAAAGTCGCAAGTATTAATTCTCTATTTAATTCGTTGAGTTTGGCAACTATAATAACGAGGTAGGCTGGCGAGACATTAAAACTGATCTTATGGAAATACTGATAGAAGGTGAAATTATGTCGGAGATGATGGAGGAAATAGTTTATATTTTATTTTTCCAACACATTAAATAATTAATATAATCATTACTGTAAATGTTGATTCACAACATTGGGATCCAACTAAGAAATATCTGTGATGTTGACACTGTCATTAATGGAAAGAAAAAATCATGAGTTTTATGTGTACACCTTGCATAACAATTTTCAATATTTTGAGCAAACATTATTAATAAAAAACCTCGTAATTAGAGGATTAAAGCCATAAATATATATCAATAAAATAAATAATAATTCAGTTCATCGTGTAAAAATCGATTGCCTAAAGGTAAACAGAAGGTATTGAATTTTTAATCATTAATGAATCATGTGCACATAAACTTTTTGCTTTTACAGCCAATACATTAAAACTTTTCTTTTGTAAACTACTTACAGCTGTTGATAGATATAATTTCTCTCAGTAGCAATTTTTTGTTCACATTTGGTTCTAGGTACACAAATGAAATTTCGTAGAGTGTAAGGTTGTGTCTGGTAAATCATATACTATCTTTATAATACAGGGTGAGAGTGAATTAGGCAGAAAAACGTGATCGTGGTTGCGGTAACACGATCATATAATGAAAAATTACACTAAAATCTTCTTCCCGGAGGCCTTCTATCATATTATATCCCGGTATTATTACCTCAGATTTGTCCCTAGTTCGTCGTCGTGAGATAATCGAATAACAACCAAAGTTTTCCTTTCAAGGTGAACCTTAAAAAATAGTTAGTATATTCATTCGGTTAAAATAGTTGATTGCCCCTCCGCGTCAGCGTCCAGTACTCGATTCTCAATGGTTGAGTCCAGTGTCAAATGTTCTCTTATCATCCTGGCTCCCGTTTAAAGAACATTATACTATGCGGGGCAATAGATGAACCCAAGGTATTATAGAGTAGGATTTAGATTACCTTTAGCCACCTTGACACAAACCTTCTTCAGACTCTTTACTCGTAGACCCTTTTGGTGTTTATTCAGTGTCGGGGTATAGGAATTTCCTAAATCCTCCGTGTGCTCGATAAAATCCCCCTTCTAACTGTTTACCCCCACCCGGAGTACATGGATTACATCAGCAAAATGAATGAGTCTGGCTTGTTTAGCTACATTGCCTGCATGGCGAGGCAGGCAATGTAGGTAGTAAGTCACTCGGATGTGGAGAGGCTTTTGAAACTGGAATTTAAAAAAAAAAACACGACATCGCAATCGTCACAATGGACATTCCACAATGATGCGGAAAGAAGATTTCAAGTATTTTTGACATTCTAGCGTTATGCGTCACAGTCGGCGCCTCAAAGATCTTTGTCGCCCGAAGAAAATACTTTGTGTAACCAATGCTAAAGAGAAGCAACGGAAGAGTTCACGCATACACATTAGGAATATTTTTTCAACCAGCTCATCCTATTGGAATGCTAAGAGATAACCCCTTTCAGATTTCGGTGCAGCAAGATCAGAATGTCTTTATTGCAAGAACCGCTTAAGCGGCGCCAGACTTGATATTGCTGCTATATCCGAGATTATCTAAAATAAACTGTCTGAGTGGTATCTGTCGAGTGCAAAAATCTTATCGATTCCGAACTATTTGGAGGGCATTTTATCATTAACTTACTTTTATGACTGCACTGAATCTTCTGAGAACGCTATTAACTAAATTTCAAAGGTAAGGGTGTTAATAAAATTTACGCTCAATTGTATCAGGTTTCCCAACCATATCACATTTCAAAACGCTTTGTCATCATCTTTTGAAGAAATATTTCCAGTGGGACAATTATATAAGTGTGTCCCAGACCAAAGGAGAGAGTGACATTATGAAATGACTGATCAAAGTTCTATATTGTTGTCTGAGTTTACGAAATGTTGCCATGGTAATTGTACAAGCAGGAAACGTTTCTCTTGCTTTATTATATTAATTTAATATGCTGTTTCATAATATATTTGTTGATATTCTGGATATGCTTATGTAAATAATATCTTATATCACGCACAGGAGAACAAAAACTAAAAATAACTAGTATAAAAAAATAACTGGTACCAAAATATAATAGTTTTCGCGGATTACGAATAAGGGTGATATCCCGTCGCTAGAGAACCCAGAACAATAAGATTACATATCATAAAACTGTATGGTGGTTAAATTTCAGGATAAAATGCTCTTCCCCCTTTGACAGTAGTTATTTAAAAAATAATTACTATATCCAAATATTCTAGAGGTCTCCAAGCCAGCTATACGTTTTTTAAACAAGAATTTATCCTTTCACGTTACTTATATGTATAGTTGTGAGGCAGAAGATGATATAAATTTGGTAACATTTGAAAGGTGTTTGATTGAGCAGTTTACAGCTATTAATACCTTAGTTGGAGAATTTTTCGTGAACCTTCCACATTTACTAAGTATAGGCGGACCCCTGGACTTCATTTTTAGTTACAATTTTTGTTTCAATGTCTAATTCGAACACTTTTTTCAGTCCTATAGCTGTGTTTTTATAATTCTCCATGAATATTTGTCCCTTACGTGGCTGGAAGCGTTGGTGGAGAATT
Source organism: Rhinocypha anisoptera (assembly GCA_011762765.2). Taxonomy (NCBI): domain Eukaryota; kingdom Metazoa; phylum Arthropoda; class Insecta; order Odonata; family Chlorocyphidae; genus Rhinocypha; species Rhinocypha anisoptera. The sequence goes on along the minus strand of WURS02078056.1, from coordinate 729 downwards.
TTCATTCCACTATAGGGGATGGTTTCAGATATTGGACTTTTTCCTAAACTGGGCCTCGTTTGTTTTTCGTTCCCTAAGAGTTTTTGAAACACCTATATAAATAATTATAAACAGAATATTTGAGATCCATCAATCCTCTATTAATCTTTTATTTTCACCATTTTTAAATATGTAAGTCATTTTTAAGAGAATTTTTTTATTTTTAAAATTATGTGTCAATGAATTCCAGGTTGCGAAATCAGAAGAGCATTCATACCCACTTTTTGCTGACATTTTTAGACATAAACAATACTTGTTATGAAATAGTCATTCTAAATGGCTATAAAAGGGGTTATAAAATTGGTTAAGTTAGTTAACATAGTATGAAACAAAGTTGAAAAAATGCTTTTGTAAGAAAATGTGTTATTTAAATTTTGGCATCTGCCGACAGATCCACAAAGGACAACAGGACCAGTTTTCCTAAAATGTATGCAACACGAAAAACTACCCAAATATTTTTGCAAAGATCACTGTAACCCTATGAAGGGGATATTACAAATTTTGTTCAACGTTACCTAATTTTGCTATAATAACCAAGAAATAAATTAGTAATCAAAATAATTCATGCCATGCTGCGTTTCTATTTAGCGCACAAATTCGATTGCCTCTTAATCTATCCCTATATTTAATTAATCCCTATATAATTAATTATATATATGTAATATATATATATATATATGTATTACATAT
>WURS02078045.1:0-10265 GCA_011762765.2 Rhinocypha anisoptera | reverse complement strand
GAGGGGGGGGGGGGAGGGGGAGGGGGGAGGGGAGGGGGAGGGGGGGGTGGGGGGGGGGGGGGGGGGGGGGGGGGGGGGGTGGGGGGGGGGGGGGGGAGAGGCGTGAGATAACAGGAGGAGGAGTGGTTTGACGCCTGGAAGGAATGCGTTCAGAGCATGCTGGAGAAACCGGCCTTGCCGACTTCCCTCGATTATCCAGGATTTTTCCAGAATATTATTCGAACGTGCTAATTAACAAGTGCGCCATGACCTTTTGAATGATGGAATGTTTTCAGGTATTCAACTTTAATTTAATCGGGAGAAAATTCAATATCGACAAATGGCACATGAAGATATTGCGTGATAACATAATAATAATCATAATATATATAATAATAATAATTTGTATAGTAGTTGCTTCTGATATAAGAATTGTCTTGGAATGTTTTAGCAATGAAGTAGTTTCTTTCGCGTGTATTAACTTGGGTGGATGGAATGTGTGCATATGGGAAATCATGTCTAGAGTTTGCTTCATCCCCCGTCGAACTTCCTTGCGGAGACTTTCATGGTATTTTGTAGTTGTAAATGAGGAATGCTAAAAATATTATATTCTTGATGAAAATAGTATTTCTCATGAGAGTAGTATAGGGGTATAGTCTATCCTTGTAAAGTCATGCAGCACTGATAGTATTTTGCATAATTTTCCTCATATTTTTTTTCTATACATTTTGTGAAGCATAACCTCTGAATTTATTACAGTTATCCTTATGTACTCAATGATCACTTTACCTTATTCGAAGAACAAGACTACTGATTATTAACCCTCGATGAGGGCAATCCTATCAAACAGTTTTCAGGTGTGCACATTATGAAACGTTTGAGGATTTAAGACTACTGAATTTCTATTACTATAAGGTTTGGAAGAAAATATAAAGTTGATATTAACAGAAAAACCATATCCCAAACCTGGATGATATAATCAAAATTATGATTATTATGCAGCGCTACGGGTGTACAAATAGAAAATAATAGAACTTTTTTTTACTTGAATGCCATTCTTTTCTTGCCTTCATCGGTTTTTGTAATGAATCTTGGTAGGGGAATGCATTCTCAAATATATCTATATTATAATATTTATGGAATATTGAAGTTTTTATTAAATATGCCATTAAATCTCTGCAGTCCAAATGAAAGGCCTGCAAGACCGTCTGAGAAATTTAAGCAACCGCAACAACAAATGATAAATTTAAGATTTCATATCACTACCGCTTCAATCTTAGCACCACTTTTTATTAAAGTACTCTAATTTATGCAAAAAGTAAATTTAGCGTCATCAAAATTTGCTAGAACCATCCATCATTGCAACTGATATCAGGGGAATGAAAGGTACATAAAGTAAACCTTAAATGTAATGCTTAAAGAGCTTTTGAGTGAGTAGCAAGGAGTGACTGACTATGATTTAGAAGACAACGAGTGTTAGGGGATTCTCTTTACTTTTTATATTTCCAAAACTTGGAAGAGAGAACAACAATTTCTAATAAATTTCGGGTAGCGATTCTACAATCCTTTTGAAAAGAGATAATTGATATAGAATTTGCATTATTATCAGTAATAAAAAACAAGGGGGAAATCTTTTATATTTACTTTAAAAGATGTTTACGTCTTCACAATATGACCTTAAACTCATCTTCAGTCGTTTGCTGTGTGCCATTTTGTAGTTATAAAATTAATTTAACCTTAGAAATAAGTCGTTTATTTCTATAACTTCATAACTTGACTCTGCTCGCTGAACCAAGAGATCAAAGAACTGTCGCGTTTATTTATTTAAGAGCCGGGTTCAAGCATGGATTTTATCATTTTTGCATGCAATTAGTTTATTTCAATGTGAAAGTGCCACATGCCCTTGCGGTGGTTTGTGGGATGTTACGTAGACGTAGATATGTAACTTAATGTCACTTACATGGTATAATTTGGGGCACACAAGAGATCACTTAGGAAGGATGCTTTAAAGCAATACGGATAAGGAAACACGCTGACTACAAAAAATTTAAAAATAATTTCGCCACAAACTGAACTCACATAAACAATTTTTTTTACGAAATGGAGAAAAGAACAATCCTTAACTCAAGAAGGCTTGACAATTTCATATTAATTTGATGTAGACTTTTCTGAGAAGCAATCACGAAAACAACAGCAATCACTTATCTACTTGGTAATTTCTTCCACGCCGTATGTCGCACTTTTATTTATTTCCAGCTACGAGCAGTTTTGTTGAATACACAATGTCCGAAGGGAATTATATCAGCGTCATATCGCAGTATCTACACTCTACTGATAGAAACAGTTACGATAAAAAGTTTGCAGTATCAAAATTTCTCGAACAAGTTTAATACTATAAAACGATCATTATTATTGCTTGCCCAGGATATGTTACTTCTTACAGATAGCTTATAATGTAGTATAAATATTTTGAAATGAGATTTTCGGTAATATTTTACAGCGGCGAGGGAGTTGTGATACATTTTTGGTAGTCTTCGTCATTGAATTCCAACATCGCTGAACGGTATGCATCAGTGCGTCGAATGAACGTCTCCACGCTATAAAAATGCATGTCATTACATTATTTACTATGTTATAATACTTTAATCACCCATGACCATGTATGACTTAAACGAAAAAAAGTCCCTTTTCATGTATTATATAGAACACACGAAGTAAACAAAGCCACAATCGCCACAAAACGTTTTTTCGTTGCTTATTCCTCTCTCTTTCTCTTTCATAAGAATGTGTGTGTGAGAGAGAGAGTTTGTGGCTACACGTCATTCAACATGATCGCCGATTGGTTGGAAATGTAACGGAAAAATTACCTAATATAATAGTACAACTATAGGTTTGGATTAAGGTGACCTGTGTCGTCTCGCTAAATACTCCAAAGAACAACCAGTCGCCTTAAACACCAATAAAATGTGAATGGCATGGGTTCTGGAAGTGGAAGCCTGAGACCGGTAGATCTTATTTAAGTGTCCTGAGGATAACGGCAGTCGACATGCTTATAAATGGAATCTTCCTTTGCGAGCACCCAAGTGAACCCTTGCTTCCTAGCAGTTCTCGTCGTAATTTAATAGTTCGGCCTCCTTAGGTGGTATCACTATCTTCATTCTGACCTTTTTTGCCTATTACCGCTGATTCTCTACCTCTACTTCACTTCCAGAGCTGTAGACGCTAGGGCACGCAGTGATCCGCTTAGAGAAGCTATGACTTTCAAAGCAGCTGCGGTGTGAAGGTTAGGAAAAAGATATTCTCTCACCCTCCATTCATTTCAGTGGTGGGAAGAATCAGAGAATTTCGATTCCGAATGCGGTGGTAATGTATAAAGATAATTTGAATTTTAAGTCAATATTTGAATAGTGGGTCCCTGGATGTTTATTTTTCTTAATTTCAGTTAAAGTCTTCAATCGTAAACTACTAAATTAACTTAAAATATAGTTTCATGATGCTGGAACTGTGGGTAAGCTGGAAATGTTATTACTAAGCAATCCACCCTTATTCTGTGCATATTTATGTTTTTTCATTGTTTCAAGGATGGATATCTTGAGTGTTTTTCTGCAGCAACTACACAGACTACAATTAAATGAATAAGTTTTTATAATCTGAATGAAGTAATTATTATCAAGATTCCAATATATAATTTGTGGCTGATATATTGTGCTAAGTAATAATGTGATATAGGTTTCACAGTTTTTTTACGGACTTATTATTGTATTAAACTCCAGGAGTGATAGTAGATTGCTATGGTAAGCCAGACGGGATATAGTGGTTTTGCAGCGTTCTCATTGAGGAAGCCATTACTTATGACTGCCATTTATCATGCAGAGGATTTTTTTGAAGTTGTATTGCTCTTTCCTTTGACAATCTCTCTATACCATTTCATACACTAAAGCCCGTTTCGTGAAGATCCGGGGGGGGGGGGGGGGGGTTCGAAAAAAAATTTCAGACCTAAGATGTAAGACCACATCTACTATTAAAAACACGGCTCATTTGATTTAATATAAATAAGCTAGTTACTATTTGAGGAAATTAGTCTAAACGGAACTCGAAGTGATTGCAAAATTTGATGGAGCATATTTTTGATACATTAGATTTTCCTCTGTAGTTCATTTCTCTAAGATAATTTCATGTTTTTTGCCCCATTAAGAAGATTATGAGTTTTTTCTCTTTTGTTGGTGCAGAAAACTTGACGATGAGAAATTGAAGGAAGCATTTTCTGAAAATAACGAGTTATTTGTTGTCTGCGTTGCAAAAAGTTAGTGGTTGACCCAAGATTTTAAAAACACGCCATTTGAAATTGCTTTAAAACCTTCAGGAAAGTTCAAAAGGGAAACAGAGCACAAGGAGGAGATAGTTAGGTGCTCCATGGTGAAAAAGAGACGGCGAAAGAGCAATAAGGCGGAAGAGACGGGCGAAATAAAAGCAATCAAACGTAATGAACGGTAAACTGCTGTGAACATCTTTGGAACGAAATAGAAATGTGAGGACGATGTAATGGCTTAAGGAAAGAACTGACAATGGATTGCTAAATGAATGCACAGATCTCCCTGTAAAAAAATGAACCTCTTTAGAAGGAACCCGTATAAGTGAAGGAGCAGAAGTCCATGATGTGCAAGTAGCGATAAAACTAATTTAGAGATATAATAAATTACGCGATGAGATTGCCCCGAAGGAACTGAGGAACTGGCGAAGCGTCTTGGGAAAAAAAGACTCGGAGGCGCGTTCGTAACCCGAGGTTGCAAGGGGGTTTTGCGGGGGTAAAAACGAAGTAAGAGATTTCGTAGCGATATCATTAAAAACAAAGGGTAAGGGGAGCAATTGAGAATAGGGTAATGAAAAGCAATGGAACGTAATGAAAGAGGTAGGGAGAGGGATAAGAAGAGAAATATGACGGAATACTTAGGGGAATATGTGAGGAGGACGGAATATCGTGGGAACACTAGCACGGAAGGGGGAATGATGATCCTAAGACGATGGACTCTGGGTTGAAAAATCGTAGTTGCTGGAAGAGGTTCAGAGGAATATTACAAAATGGCAGTCGGACGATATTGGAATAACAGTGTATCGGGGAAGGATGCCCGATATGATGCAGCATAGAAAAAGATAGGTGGGTATTGTTGAATGGTGAAAAGGGGTACTGTGTTTAAATAGCCCAAACCAGACTCTATGACGCAACTACTTATCTAAGAGCCTTTGCGTTGGAAGTAATAGAAGCAACAGAAGACTATTTTACAATATTTTCTATTCCAGTATATGCATGTAGCTGTATCTTAGTAATTTCTGTGGGTTTTAAGCATGTTTTCATTAAATTTTGTAATTATAATTTTTGCTCTTCATTTTATTAAATTTCCAAATGCCGAATTCTTGAATGAAGTGAAAATAGCGTTTTCTTGGTTAAAAAAAATATTTATGTAATAGTAAGTTTGTGCATTGACGGTAGGGTGTATTTAAACTGGTAGACCATGAAAAATATATGACACCATAATATGCAAATTTTCTGAGAGTAGACCAAATATCGAAATATGGTTGTGGGTGGAGTGAGAGCAAGAGTTTATACTTTTTTAAATGATTTCTTAAATTTAACTAGTAGTTATTCAATGATGTCACAAGAATTAAAGAGGTAATTCTTGAAAGATATTTTTGATAGCCTATAGACGTGCATACAAGCAACATAATAACACAAATCTTACATAAATCCTTCCATATGTAGTTCCATAATGGAAAAAATGGTTGACCTTCTTCAATTCCACAATACAAGATTGATTTCATAACCCTGGATTCAGAGATGGCACAAAGTGTTGAAATCCGTGTCGTGAAATAAATTAAAGAATTAAAACATTGTGGAATTACCGAAGTTGATTCATTCTTTGTGAAATATGATTGGTTTTATTGAGTCACATATTGAACTTAATCCGTATACCCAACTATGTCGAGAAGTATTAGATTGATGTAGGATAACAATTGTACTTTAATTTCCGATTTGAGGCATTCAACACGTAAAGTGCAAGCCAAAAGCAACACCAAAATTATTATCATTCATCAACGACACTTTTATGAGTACTATTCAGTCTTTGGCTCCTTGGGATTCCCGTACAAGAAAAAAGATCACTTTCTCGATTTCGCATTTTTGATACTTTCCATGTTACCATCAATGGCAATCGGCAAATGAATGTTACTTTATCGTTATTATTTGCTATCATTCCCTTGTAAAGAGGGCGTTTGAACTTAAATTTATCTATGATGATTTCTTCCTAAATTTTCTTCATGTGTTCACTATATTGTTTATTTCGCTCTTCTGTTCGCTTTCAACCTGTCTTATTTTTCTGTCGTGATTTAAAATTTGTTTGTTGATTCTGTTAATGATTTTTTTCGATTTTCTATGTCGTATTTTGTCGTATCTAATTGTCTGCTTCTATTTCTGTTATCAACTTTGTTTTTCCTCGGCCTTAGTTGATGACTTCGAGAATCTCCCTTGACATTCCTCTCTCTTTCATTCTGCAAATATCTCCATCCCATTTCATTCTTCTTTTCCTAAACTTATCTGTGATTTTATTTGTGTGAATGCAGATTTCTGATCTCTTCACCCATCTCTATTTATTCCGAAAATTTTCCTGAGGATTTTGCATCTCTGTTTCTCTATTTCTTTATTTTTTTTGTCCACCATTTGGTGTCATTTCAACTGCATATATAATGTAGGTTCAACTGCTTATATATAATGTAGGTTCAACTTCATATATATATATAATGTTGGTTTTTTGCCAGCGCACAATTCTGGTGATCTCTTCGCGAGTTTTCCACCGGGTGGAGTTTCAGCTGCGGTTAGGTCAGCTGAAACCTTGAACCGGTGGAAAACCCGCGAATACTTAACCAAAAACTGCATATAAAAACTTCGGTAAGCACAAATATACACGTATTTCAGTGTCTAATGGATGATGCGGTGATGGATTTCTTGTTGTAAGATTCCATGTAGGCTAGTCTGATTTTAGTAGTTTTATGATTCTTTCCTGATTAGCCTCTAACTTAATCCCTGATAGTTGGATGATTTCTCCTAGGTACTTGAAACTGTGGGTATTTTCTGATATTTTCCCATATATTGTTTTTGCTTGAATTGTTTATTTGTCATGATTGTGCATTTTCTGTCCTTCAAAACCCCTCACCAAAAGGGGGCTGGACCACCTCTCAATCAGTTCTCATTCTGCGACTCCGCCCTTTCGTTCCCCCACTCCCCTGTCACGCGTTCTCCATACTCGAGCATTTACCCCACCCTCAATTTTTTCCTAATAAAACTCATTTTTTTTCGTATCTACATTCCACTCTTTGAATACCTGTAGTCCTTCCTCCCACTTCTCTCGGTGGAAGGAGTGATGTGCTCCGCTCGATGCTGCGATGCAACTCTATTCTCTCTCTCTCTCTCGGATTGCCGCCCCGTCGCTGTCGGTGGTGCGCCGAGCTCAGGGGGAACTCGTCGCTCAATTAGCAGTCATTTTCATTGCTGAGTAGCGGAATACGAAGCCGAGGTCAGAAGTACGGGGAAGACAAGAGTGAAGGTGGAAGGTGGGAAGAGTAAGTAGTAGGCTGGGGCATCCGTGATTCACTGAAGTGGGAAGAGGATCATTTCCTACAGTTTCGTCATCGTATTTAGCATTCCTACCATTCGGGCGTTTGATTAACAACCGTGGTCGACCACGATTTCATTAAAAAAGTTCATTACCGTATACCGTGTTGAGGTAAATATTTTGTTACCGTACCTGAAACCCATAGCGCGTCGTTGTGGATTGCTGGAGTTAGTATGCGCAACACGAACACCTATCTCAAACTGCAATAAACTCTCTATAGTACAAATTACATGCATACATATTTGTCCTCATACAATAAAATACATGGAAACGAAATTCAGAATACTCAAACATATTCACCGTTTGGTAAACACCAAGACGTTGATGCTGGAATTTCTTTTCCTATTCGTTCTAGCGTATTTATTGCCAATATTTCAGATTATTTCTATTATTGGCAATATATACGCATTATAATATAAATTGGCATTTTAATAATTTTTTTCATTTGTAGTTTACCTCAATGTTTACTGACCGCCACTGTTTCAACTTGGTTGTTGCCATATGATTTATCAGCGAAAGATTTGCCAATAATACTTGTTATTTCTAGCAAATATACATATGTTGTGGAGTCGCGAATATCATATATTTAAGATTGTGAGTGAGTGAATATGACGTCATTAATTCAACATAACTCTTTCATTTAACTCCCGCTTGTTATTATAAAATAAAATTTATCATTTGAACTGCGAACATTGACTCCTTACTATCCAAACATTCTACGAATCAGACTTCAAAGCGCGCAGCATTCCTAAAATTCTTACCGCATACCTATAGTTATATAAAATCAATCTAGTAATGCTTTTTTCCTGGTGTACTTAAATTTTATTTAGTCATTTACACTTCGTAACTTATTACATTCCCAGTAACACATAGATTCTTCCCCTCCATTATGTTTCGGCATCAAACACTTGTTGCTTAAATACTACTATGCAAAGACAGTTTACTAGAGGCTGAACTTTTTCTCAGCTCTCTAAAAAAGTTGTACCATGAATAATTTAGATTTAGATATTTGTAAGAGTTAAAATATTAAGGTAAATGTTGGATGTTAGCAGTAATAACAACCACGACTTTTGCATAACCTGCTATAATATTTTGGTTAAAAGTAAAATTTGTACCTCAACGTGTTTACCATGTTACTAAAATTTCTAACTTCTCGAAAAAACAATTAATTAAATCTAACTTATTATATTAAACGTAATTAATATATGATGAGATATGAAGTCTTATTTCTTTAATAATAATAACTCATTTTGGAAATTTTTGCAACTTTAAGGTTTTGAATTAACAATGAAGAAAACGTTCAATTAAAATTTTTTAAACACGCACACCTCTCTTCAGGTATTTAGAGCAGTGCAGGTCAGAAGGTTTTTTCAAAATTTCTCATCACAGAATAAAATATGTCCCTTAACTTCTGGTAAAAATATTATTTTGCAAACACATAGCAATATCCATTATTGTAATACTTCTGTGACTTAAGGATTAAAAGTATATTTGACAATAATTCCTTTTGAAGACTTGGTATATTCTGAAGGTGCTTTTCAAAACCCTTTGAGCTACATATATCTAATGTAATAGAAAATATATGTCTCACTTTAAAAATTACGTTACGAATAACACTGAAGATTATTCAGCAGAATATATTGATTACTGTATAGAAGTTACAAGAGGAGAGTGTAAACACTACAAGATAATATCGTTTTCTTTTCCTTATCTGCTCTAGTTAACTTTCCGCTTCATTTTCCATGGTTTGCAGAGTTGATAACCGTAATTTAAATTTTTCAAAAGAAATATTTAGATGACATTTGTAATCCAAGTGGTGAGATCCCTGAAGACCACGAATTTATGGCAGTTTCCAGGTGGTACAATATAAGGAGCTTCCGCCTACCAACCGGACTAATCTGAATACTTAGGTATTGCATGTGAATTTCACACAATTATGGCGTATTTTTGGATGAGCGAGCACATCCACAATTATTAAAACCAGCCTTTGGATCGTTTACGGACATGATGACTTCACTTTCTCTTACTGGATTCACAACCCTTTCATCCACTTGAAATTTCACCTCGTAAGTTTTCGATATTTCATTCTGACGAGGGATTCGACTCACCGTATTTAACATTTTCAATGAATTATAATTATTTCTAGAGGTCTTATTCGGGTCGGTCATTTGGCCAAACCTCCTGAAAAATTGAAAATTGAAAATTATTTTTACAACCGTGGTCAAGAAAGTAAAAGTCGAATTAAATTTTACAATTCTTCGCCTTCGGTCCTGGACTGAGAAAGAGCGAACGGAGGTCCCTCCGCCCGCTCCGGAGTGGCGATCTCCCATTCATTTTTCCCCCTGGTGTCGCCGGGGAGGCGTGAGAACCAGAGGAAAACGAGCGAGGGTTTTTTTTTCCTCGAGGGGGATGTGCGACGGAAGGGGTTTTAAGTGCGGCGGCGAAAGGGGGACTGAACTGAACCCGCGTGGAACGAGGTTGACGACTCGAGGTGACATTTTTGCTTCCCGCTCCCACTTCTCCTCCTCAAAGTATTTTCCCTTCGACCCACCCGCCACCACCACCGCACGGCCCCCCTCTCTCACTCACTCACTCACTCACTCCCCCCTCTCTCGGCGAATC
>WURS02078034.1:0-10265 GCA_011762765.2 Rhinocypha anisoptera | reverse complement strand
CCACATTTTCAATTATCTCTACCCCTACAATCTCTGCTTTAGCATTACCCACAAATTTGAAATCTATGTGTTGTTCTCCTCCTTTCCCCTGTCTTTCCCAGCCTGCCACCTAGTCCCCGAAGTCTTCACTCGTCGCCCCCCCCCCCCCCTTCCGGCGGCTGCTACACTTTCCCACACTGGTGCCCTGTTCATTATCGTATTGAGGGCGAGTTTCCCTTCTCCCCGCCTCCTCCGCCCATTCCCGGGTCTCCGTCGCCTCATCTTCCCGACTCCATCTGCCCCGGTCGCTTACGAGCGCTTTTCGATGCCGCCTCGACGGAGTTCGCTTCACCCGAGTGCGTTTTATGTCCGCGGCGTCTGACCCATCTCCTCCCGCACGCCCCCCCCCCCCCCACCCGGTCGCGCGCGTTTGATTTTACTTTCTTCACTCCCCGCCAGATTTTCAAGCGCAGACGACGACGCTGCCAAAGGCCATTCCGCGAAAATGTTACCTCCGGGGGCGAATGGCGGCAAGTTCGCCATTGTGATGAGCCGTCGCATAAACTTATCTTTGGAATGAAACGAAAATCTGGGCCTCGCTGTATTTCAGAGTCTTGATTTGGGTTCTTTTTTTATTAATATATCTTCGAATAAGAAGGGAACTTCGTAGTACCTCACACTTTATTGCCCCGTAAGTAGAGCTGAGGTCATTATCAAGGGAACTTCTACGTAAGTAAAATTAGGCTACTGGAATGATACATGGTCCTACTTTTATTAAAACGGAACATATTCACGACGTTCTTACGCCTTAGATGAATTTTAATATAAGAAAAAGTTTCAGGTATGACTTTCATTTTGAGAGGTTAGAGAAAAAAACACTGCGATTCCACGCAAGTCTTTTTATTGTAATCAAGATCATATTTTGCCGTGGTACAGCATGCTCGGGTGGAATTACATAAGGAAAATCGATGTACGTACACATATACACTTTTTTGCTGAGGAGGTGAAGGTAGATTGGTTGAGGAGCAGAAAGCAGGAGGGAGTGGGTGAGAGGGAAATGATTGGGAGGAGACTGAGGGTTGTTCATTGGTCGAAGGTTATTAGGGGACGACTGGGTGGGGGAAGGGGGGAGGTGGACTCCGTGGGGTCAATTGCAGGTGGCAGGGTGGGTGTGGGGAGTTAGTGGTGGGAAATTCAAGAGTAGGTAGCAGGGCTGGAACGAAATTTTGTTTTCAAGGTTGTCAGTTTTGGCATTCGCACTTATTTATTAATTTTACTAAAGGGTGCTTAACTTTGGTTTCTTTCGTGCATGTCAAAGATCTTAGGATACACCCTCATAGGCGATCTTAGGATCACAGCAGTGTCCGTGTTCGAGTAAATGTTCGGGAAAATGGGAATTTTTGTGGAGTTTATATAAAACGTCCCTTGTCTCAATTCTTCTCCCAGTTTGACCTCTATATAGCTCCAAAATCGTTGAATTGAAGTTGATAGGCACCGCTCTGTTCTGTGTTAGCTTTGCAGACACAGAACAGCTCAGCTCCTGCTGGAGTCAAGTAGGAAACAATCGTGATTCAAATAATCGATCCCAGGTATTATTGCCTGGGTATTGTACATATTATTCTTCGTGTTATTCGGCTTTAATTCGGTGAATTGTTTAATTTGAACATAAATATTAGGTCATTGATTTGTTAGTCATGATTTAATCATATATTACTTAATTAGTTTCTCAAAACCCTCAGTGAATTCACTATCTCTTAAATAGAGTGGAAAATCAATGGGTAACGGCTTAAGTCACATAATATATAGCATGGGTACCTACAAATGAATGCTACATAAAGTTGTAATTGGTGTTCTTTTTGTATAATATTTATATATTATTATTAGTTGCGAATAGACCCTGCCGGATGACTCAAAGCAACTGACTTCTTCCTCATCTTTCAAACCTTTCTCATTCTCTCTCCGTGGACTCTCTTTCTGTCTTCCGTCCACTTTGTCCCTGGTTTCTTTGGGGCTTCGTTATCTGACATCACGTTCCACTGGTGTATCTTATTTCAGTATGCGTTTCTGTTCTTAACGTCTACACGTATATGTATATGTATATATATATATATGAATAACCGATTTATAGATTAGAAAAACCTACTTCTAATCACCTAGATCGACAAATTTCACATTCGAATTCGTTAAAATTAAGAACAACCTACAAGGATTTAATGAAATTGGTTACATCTTAAAACTAAAGAGCAATCCGAATGCCCAAGGATTGTGCTCCTTATAATTAACGATGCATATTCCACACGGGAGTAGGGATAAAACGTTGGAATTACGTAAGCAAAAGTAACGGAATAATACGGTATTGGCACACATGAGTTATTGCATGTATAGGATTGCCTGGTTTAATTAGCTCTTTTGAACCAGTAGGATGACCGTAGAGGCTCTGCTTATTATATCAAAATCGATTTTCATCGTCGGTAGATTATTCAATAGTCCTCCAGGCATTCTTTGCGTAGAGCGCTTCTTTAGCAATAAATATATCATTTCACAAGACAATTTATTTAATATCAATTGATTTCTTTCATGTAATAATTGAAGAACGTCTGTTCGGCTTTTCTCTTCATTCCTGTTTGGTGAACTTTACGATTGAACGTCAAATGAAATATTTTATTCCAAAGGCATCTTTTTCTTCGTGTTTTATTCTTCCTCTGTAAGCTGTGTGATTCCACGGACGAACTATGAGTTGCATTAAGATAGCCGCTTCTTGACCGGAAAGACACTTGATCAGCATCTCATTTAAATGTCATAATATTTTATAAAAACACATCAATATTAAATAGACATTGATTTTTAACCTTCGTCGTGTTAACGCGAAGGTCATAACGTGCAAGTCATCCCTTTAGGTGTAAATCTAAATATTTATGCAAGCGTATTTATGAATTAAAGCTCGGGGTAAACTAACCTCAGGGATACATGCCATAATTAACAGAGCGGATTTTTCGATTTGTCTGTCATCAGCCGTAAGATAGGATATAAGGTAGGGAATTAACTGAAAGAAATTAATATAAACTTTATGTGATTATCACGGTTAGCTAGCAGTAGAAAAAATATTCCAGGGACATCGTACTCTAAGACCATTATCCCATATTTGTGGTCATGTGCTGGCATACTACCTGTCGTTGTAATTTCTTCTTTATTTGAAGAAAATCACCTAACAGCGATATGCGAGTTTTGGAAAGATGTGGATGGTTTCAATTCTGGCGTATAAGGTGGAATTTCATAGCTTAGATCTCTCAACTTTCACATAGCCAGAGTAATTTTACGTACCGATAGAAAATTTTATTTTCGTCGGCGACCCTAACTCCCACAAATATTTTTGTATTGTTTGGGTTATGAGGTTAAATTTATATTCCAAGCTTGGCAATCAAAATAGGACGATCCCAATGAATTACTATGTTTAGACCCGTTGTCGTCAATTCAAATATCCCTGATTTACTAGTAATCTTGTTGATTACTTTTAAAGAGATATGTTATTTCTCAAATCGGTGCAGATTGTGGAGGTAATTGAATGTAATTGAATTAACTTTCAATGAATGAGGTCATGGTAGCCCTGTGGGTAGAGCTCTTGACTAATGAACGTGGGACCAGGGTTCAAGACCCGGTGACGAATTCCGATCACCACCCGCTAAACCCAAGCTGAGAGTGATTCTCTGGGTACCAGATCTTCCTGGGAAACCGCAGGCGACACATGGTAAGGGACTTTCCCTCCCCCTTCTCCTTGATATGTCACACGCCACAGTTAGGCTTAGTACAGGGTGAGCTCGACCATCGCCTATCAAACTGATCTGATCATTGGAGACTGCGTTAATTGGATAAAATTTAATTTGAACTCATATCATTGCTAAAAAACACGTCATGCACTCATGCATTATGCTAAAGCGGACAGAGGGGCTGTCGTGACAAAACGCATAGAGACATCATTATGATCAAAAGGAAAATTTAATTTAAAAAGAAAAATTGTTCAGCTAACCTCTATTTCAGTAAATAATGATTAAAATATGTGATATGTTCATGTACACTTGTTATGTACTGAGAGTTAAGTATGGCCAAATATTTAATATGTATGCAAATGTTCCTACATAGCTTTCTGGGAGAACATTATAATAAATAAATAAATAGTGACTTTATATGAAAACTATGGTTTTCTCTGCAGCTCTGTGAATTTATCGATTACAGGGACTGATTTATTGAATATCTGAATGCCGTCTATCCTTTTTTCCAGTTGCTTAAAAGGATTTTCATTTCACGTTGATTTTTCTTTAATCAGAGAAAGAATGGTAATTCTCATGCAAAGCTGTATAATGGACGGCGCCTCGAAAAAAGAATCAAACCTTGGAAACTATCCGGAGTGACGATCATGAAATTGGTTCACCACTGAAATAATCACCATTTGGATCTTTTGTAGCTATCCGGTAGATTCAATATTCGCGAGGCTCACATTCACTCGAAACATATTTTTAATTATAAATCTACATCATCTACATTTCGCATGAAACAAATTACCACTTATTGTTCTGTACGTTTCACACATTACCGCCATTATGCAGATTACATTCGCGATAGAAAATTGCATACGAAAACCTACTGTCAATATTTACCGCCGCTCATTAAGATTGAAAATCATGAGTTGAGTTCAAAATTTCATGCATTCAACTTAAATTGCATAATTCGGATAGGATTTCAAATATCAATATTAATGCTGTTTTGTATTATCTTAACTCGCTGTTTGGAATATTTAATTTACGTAGCGTGTCAAACTGTTGGCAAAATCCAAATGCCCACAGAAAACACTTTTTCAATAACCTTTCTTGCACTACGACATGGCCCCGTATAATTTATGGAATGTATTTACCGGTATACAGTATAGCTCTGGGAGCAAAACGTATTCTAAAGTTGCAGAATAGTCCATTGCGTCCTGTATACATTTCTATTAATGTTTCTCATTAACGTTTTGGCGTTTCGTCTTCCCCACGAGACTCATTCTGGTGTTCGCTTAAGCAGTCTTTTGTGCCTTACTCCAGGGTTTGGCTAATTAGTCCTACCTACAAGTTACATGGTACTTTGGTCCTGAAATTATCAAATTACGCAATTCTATGTTCTTTGGATCACCATTGACCTAACTGAAGTAGATGTAGTATATTTTAACCGCAAAACAAAGGAAAAAATTATTATTCTCTGAAGTCCTTTGTAAAAAAATTAGCGGAGTTTATATTTACAAACTAATATTTTGGCCTTCGTTAAACATTTTATATGATCCATATTTTGTATCCCAGCTAGAAAACAATTTAATTAGAAATTTCTATGCCAAATATAGCACATTTATTGAGAAATCTACTTGAAAAATAATGAGATCAAAGGCCTCATTACGCGATTTTAAAATGAATTTTCCCTAGAATTTAACTTTGTTTATATCATTGTTGCGTTTCATCCCATATGTTGCTCGGTTTCTCTGTAATACTATTTAATAATACCTTATCCTCGAAGTAGCGTACTATGAAAGACACCACCACATTAAAAATATACTTATTGATTACAGATTTTCTGAATTTTAAATTTAGAAATGTTAGAGAAATCGAATTGTTGGTTACGAAAATGAAAGAAAGTAATCTGTTATCTGTCCTAGGAACCAGATGGTTATTAAAATTTTCTTTTCTTTCTTATATAAGAGTGTGTACGTATGTATTTCGGGGCTTGCTTGCCCTTCATCGGTCTGACCGATGAAGGGGCAAGTAAACCCCGAAATATCTCTTCGTTATGTATTTCTTTATTATCTGTTTCTGTATGTGTATGTGTTAAGTGTGTGCGTATATATATAGTTAATTATTCCTTAATTAAATTAGTAGAAACTGATCATTTACTTTATCACTGAGCGTAATCTCAACGCTAATGTATTGGAATTTCCTGGTAAGATTATTTATACACTTAGCAGTAAATACGTCGCCGAGCATTAATTTTAATTAAATCTACTTATTAATTGAATGTTGAAATAATTATTTAAATCTAATTTACTTTGAATTTAGATATCCCCCTCATAATAATTTAATTAATTCACAAACAAAATTGAAATAATGGTCAGGATGCAATAAAATTAAGGAAATATTAATCTTGATATAATATATATACTTGACATTGTATATGACTAAATTCCCGAATTATAATAAAATTCAAATGGAGATAATACCTGTTTCAAACATTATAAATCACAACGGCATCATTATTCGTGTAACTAACAGGTTTATTGTGCTTGTCTTCTACCTTAAATATAATTAGACAAATTTACAAACGGAGGAAGAAATATTAAACAAAGTAATTATCTTCCATTTAATCCATGAATTTAAGATGATTTGAAATGAGCTATTCAGAAATTAGTGAAAAGAGATAGAGGATAACGAAAGAGAAATTTCTAATTTTAATTAATGATGCATGTAATGTAATAATAAAAACAATATATGATTAAGTGAATAAAGTTGTTAGCACGCCAGAGCTTAAAATCTGAGACAAAATATAATTTTTCCTCATGCAGTGCCATTGAATGTTTTCCTTATTATATTTTCACCGATGTTTAACATTACATTTTAATACATTATTTATAGCTAGTATTATGATTAAAGGGAAAATTTTGCCAAAATCTACATTGTATGCTTGATGTTTAAAGTAAATAGATGTTCCACTTGGACACAGACCACATAGAAATTTTTCAGAAGCCATTCATTCAAGTAACCCGCTGTCTTTTTAATTAAGGTAGAATACTATTCAAATAGGAGATGAAACTGCAAAGCAAATTATTACATCTTGCATTTCGTTCCATTGATAACAACTTTTCTAAACTCAGCATCTCTGTGTAATTCTCGTCATCAAAATTTTAAAATCAATTGTGGTCACTTTAAATGGTCATCAAATTCTATATCCACCCCTTTGTTATTTTATAATCCTTGTGAATGAATTATCTGTACATATTTACTACATCTAATTTCTAATCTTTCTAATCATTCACTGTCAGGATTGGATTTCTCAGTCGCTTGGAAATTTTAGCGTAAAAAGATTTATCAACGGAACGGATCTTCAAGAACTTATATTTTAATGTTGTAGGTCCCACATGAACTTACAATGTATAGGTCATGTCGTCAGGAATAAAACCTAGTGTTTCACAATAGCCGGTCGTGCGTCGGTTCACATGCGTCGGTCAACCCTAGGCCCGAGATGATGACATTTTTGAATCCAAGCAGGGTATAATTGTGCCTCGGAGACAGTCAGCTGTATGGTATAAAGAATAGTATCAGTAGCATCCTAATATCTGGTAACAGTAGACCCCTGAGAGTCTTTCAAATTCAAGAGGAGTCTATACAGGCATGATCACGCATAGAAACCACGACGGGAAAAGGGGATGCGGCACGTAAGGGAACCAGCTTGTAATTAACAAGGTGAACGATTGTGTAGACAATGTGTATGAGATATTCCTCCCCTCGTCTCTGCTCGGGGACAACAGCAAGAATGATCTAATCTTGCAGCTACATTTCAACAATAGATACATCTTCGAGGTGAAACATATGGATAGGAAAATCAACCTAGTGGGGCAGACCATTAAATTTTTGGGTTTCCAAAATCTGAAGAATTTAAGTAGTTTAAACCAGTAAAGATACCTAAACAATGGCCTCGTATATTATACCGAGACAGCAAGTCATCATATATTCTCTACTTCTATGAGTTAATCTGCAAACTGCTGCATGTGTGTGTGATTAGTTGGCAAGTCACCGCCACGCATTCCACTCCCACATGCAAAAATCGTAAATTATCCATACAGAATGAGACTTCTTCAACACAAAACATTGTTCACAACATGCGATTGACAAGCTACCTATATTATAAAGAGGACCTGAGGAATATACTTGCATATTGAAACCATTGTGGCGAAACTGTAATGGAATTAAGAATAGTGCTAATTCTTACTCATACTATAAAAAACACTTAACTTTTCATCTTTGGCTGTAATATGTGGAACTCCCTCAAGATGTACAGTATTATTATATGTGGGAAATCCACAATAAAAGTGATATTGTGTGACCTATTTTATTCACATTGTCACCAATGATAGTCAAGAAGTGAACAAAACTAGTCGCACAGAAAGACATTTATTTGTACAATTGCCGAGTCTATTTATCCTGTACATTAAAAATTACATCTTTCCCAACACATGCTCTTCTTTTAAATATAATTAATATATTCTAATAAGGGAACAATAGTTAACATTGATATGAGATTTTAAAAATATGAGTGAGATTGACTGTGGTGGACCTACGTTAAGGGCTTCAATCTGTACAACACTGTTATGGGAATAATCTTGTTTTAATTTTTATCTTAAGAAATAACATAAGGAAAAACATATAAAGGGAAAGTATTGTAGCATGCTTGTTCCATTTGAAGTAGGATGGAATGGTTTTGAGAACTAACAGTATCACTTATGGGCAACAAAATTTGAAAATATTTGTTGACATTTTTGAGTACTTTCACTAATACAAATCTCTTGAACAGATCACAAAGACACCTTAACCAAAAGATGAATAGTCACGTAGTAAAAAATATTGTTGTACCACTTCCATGTTTGATTAGGTATTCGATAAAGGAATACTAAGAGAAGGGATAATTTGGAAATAAACACTAGGAATATTTGCCCTTGGTACCTGATTTCTGTTAACTTTTCGTTAAAATCATGTCTCACATAACATTTAAATTCACTATGCATAAAAACATCATTAAATGTCAGATTTTAACTCAAGAGAGATACATATATAATGCCCAACTTCAATTGACTGAATCTTATAAAACAAGTATGTACAATTTCTTCAAATAATGAAAAACCCAATGTGAATCAAATGTTAATACAAAATGTTTTGAATTTACCACTTGATTTATTATTTCCTATCACAAGAAGTAATGTTATGGAGACCACACGTATTATGATCATTAAATTTGAAGTGAAATCAAAGGTGTGGAAAGGAACAGTAACAGTGAGTGATAACTAAATTTGAAAATATGTAGAATAATGTGCCTTTTTAAGTACACAACAAAGGTATATTGATGAGAAAAAGAACCTGAAATTGCATAAAAAGGTCATCCTTGTGTGATTGAGTGAAAAATAGACAACGTGATGTTATACAAAAATATTCAAATACCAACACCAAATTGTATAAAATCCTATTATAACCTGTTTTCAAAGATCAGGATGACTAAAATTTGTATGAAAATACCAAAAAGGTAATGTTTTTTTTATGTACATTTACAATATCAACCGTAGGAACAATTTTGGAGGAAGTAATACCTCAAAACATTACATTGGGTTCTTAAAGGGGGATTTTGGGAGGTAAATGATACTACCAACAAACATAAAACATGTGGTGAGGGTGTTGAAATAACAGAATTTTGATCTGTTAGATAAGGGTGGTATTTATTTCTCAAAATTTGTTACAATCAACATGGAATGATGGCGGCTTTTCATCACGAGCTAGGGGAACGATGTCGTGCTTGCAGGACGGCAGCCAGATAACAACTACCTTCTCCACTCTACTTCGGCTCCCACCGTGGAGCCACCTAGCATCCGGAAGGTGAACTCCTAAGAATTGAATTTCTAAGGCCGTTACAGGGATAATCATAAATTTTCCGTGGTAGGTCCATTTCATCTTTTTTAATATTGATGTGTTTTATCTGAGAAAATGTAAAGAGGCCACACATGTGCATTAATGATTTTCAATAAACAGCCAACTTTGTAAAACATCTGAACTATACACTCAAAAATGATACACCTTATTGATTTCTGAAACAATGTGATAGTAACATCTAGAAAAATGACATGTTATGTACAATATTACTTGTAAATAATAAAAGTTAAATAAATCTGCGACAGCAATTTTTTTCATCTGAGTGATTCGGTAGATTGAAAAATATTGAAATGCAGTATTGGCCCTTCAAAAAAATCCCTAATCAGTAGGATAATAATTTTATTTCTTCAATAGGGTACCTTACATACCATGGACATCCTCAAGACAAGTGTAAGACAGTATAATCCACACGCAATTAAAACATTTAAAAAATCTAAGTAGAGCTCCTAGTATGGCTCTATTTCTTGAAAAAATACAATGTGAATAACAGGCTTCCTGATCGAGAAAAGATTTTACCTTTCTTTTAAAACATGATAGTGTAATGAAATACACATAATCTTAGCAGGTAGCCTATTAATT
>WURS02078024.1:0-10267 GCA_011762765.2 Rhinocypha anisoptera | reverse complement strand
TATGGTGGTGGCTCACCCCCTGCCACACGCCCTTGTGGCGGCTTGCAGGGTATTATGTAGATGTAGATGTAGATGAAGGAGTGGGGGATGCTTCGACCGCGACGCACCTCTCTCAATTCCTGTGGCGCGAGGCCTCATCGGGGAGGGATACGCATCCACGATGCATTCAAAAATAAATTTAAAAATACGATGGGGTAAGGTAAGAGGAAATCTTGTAGAGGGCTGAGAGGAAACGGACGGGGGGACACGACACAAAAAGTGCAAATGGGGACGCCACACACGGGGGACTGCAAAATGATGTGACGACACGCCCACGCACTCCTCCGCTCATTGTCGCGAGTGTTGTAAAACGTTGGCCTTCGCGGATCGCACAACCGTTCACGCACTCCTCGGGTTTACGGGAAGCCATTCCTCGCCGGCGACCCTTCGAACGTTACGAAGACAACGAAATAAGAATAAAGCACCTTTCCATTCAAGTGTGTTGTGAAAAGGAACCTTCTTGGATCTGTATCGCACCCGCACTCGGGGTTTAAGGGAAGTTATCTCTTGTCGGTGACCCTTCCATCACACAAGGTAACAGTGGGAGGAGGACAAAGAGGTCAGAGAAAGGACCCGACTCCGGATTTTTCTCAGACCAAACAAGCATCTTTACGGAAGTTATGGGGAATCCAATATTTTCCCGTTCTTTATTTTATAGCCATGTTAAAGTTCACACCCATTTTTAACTGTGCCAAGTTTTCATTTCCAAAAGCAATTCACAAAGTGAATATTGCAAACGTGCGGTTGATATCGTTCGGTGGATTTGGATCTTCAGTTTTGATACTCATTCATCGACAAGAGTCTGCGAGGGGATGATAGGAGAAGGGATGGATGAAAAATCGATCTTCCGTTCGACCGTCACTAATATGTATATCCCTGAGTACTAATGTAACGCTCTATTCAATATGAAATATCACTTCAACCAACTACGACAGTCGATTGGTTGACTGACTCTCTGCCTATATTTCGTATACCTACCTCCTCTAGACGACTGTTGCCCCAAAATACCTCTTTCTCGTTATTTCCGCTTCCTCGCAGGTATGACGAGTTTCTTAGACTTGACATCTTCCATCTCGTTTTTTCGGGCCAGTTCCCAAATGGGCAAAATATCTCTACGAAATTACAATACATTTTTTGTTCGATGAAAAATTCAGAATAATATGGTGTTATTTCTGTCTCGCTGTTAAAAATTATACCCGTTTAGATGATTCCTAAACTAGGAACATGATTCCTCCACTTACAACATGAGGATTTGCAAATTTAAAATAAATTCTCACATTGTAACTTTGCTTTTAAACGATTTTATTTATGATTTAAAAAATACAATTCTAGAATTGAGTTTTTTTAATATACCTCCAAAAATAACGAAAAAGTAAGTTGGATAGGTTAAAACAAGGACATATTACGGTAATGTGAAATTCTGAAGGCACGTTTAATGGAACTAGAATGGACTATCTGAGGAAAAATGAGATGTCATGTGCAATCACGCTTCAGCTGAAACTTCTACTTCTAAGCATTGCCCTGCAAGCAGCCGCAAGGGCGTGTGGCAGGGGGTGACCCACTAACAAACATTCATATTTACTCCCAATCGCAAATGTTAAGAGACATATTGAACTCATAATGAAGCAACCCGCAATGAAAATAATATAATAGAACATCATCCACAACATGCGGGACAATTTTAGACTTCCCACTACAAACAAGCATGAAAACAACTACAAATGCCGTCGCAACATGCAAAGTCCAAACGGGAGTTCTTCTCCTTGTAATTAAAGCATCTTTAAATCATTTAAGGATGTATTGGCTATAAGTTGAAATAATGAAAAATCGATGAAACTTTGGTTGGATTTTCTACTATTATAAGCAACTAACCTGCCAAATTTCAAAACGATTCAGGAGATCTTTCGAAAGATATCGAAGTTTGAAATTAACATGCACTCTTATGGGAAATGGCTCATTTTATGTGATTCTACAACTTTAAGGGGAAATTAACCATACAACTAAAAATGAGAAACCATTGAAAGATTTAAGGGAAAAAAATAATTGTGTTATAATTTGATATCACCAATGAAAACAATCAATCAGAAAATAGTGTACGAAATATTTATAATAAATTGCAGCTAATCCATGTTTTTCTTCAATTGCAAGGAATAAATGTGGCAACCTCGCACTCATTTCGACTCTGATATTCTTTGTTGATATAAATTCTCGGTCCTTTCCAAAAGTAATACTTGTCACTTGACATTTCTTTTCAATTAATAATAAGTACAATATATTTTATTATTCATAGCTAAAACGACTGATTTTTATTTCCAATCGAAAAAAACTGACGAGTTATTTTCACGTGCATAGGTTTGTCACGGAAGTCAAAAGAGGATCCATTGAGCTTAAAATGCATGTAAATATCGAATCCATTTGCCTAAAAAATACATAAGTACTAATAGCATCTAACTAAAATCAATTTGATTCAGATGCTCTTCGTAAATATAGCGAAAAGCCCGATAATGGCTTGGTGTCGAATTAGTAACTTTTGACTAGGATTGTATAGCCAATACATCCTTAGATCATATTTTAATCTTAAAATCATTTAAAGCGTCTATATGAAGGCCAAAGAGTTAAACAGCTCTTCAAAAGCCTTGGTTTGCAGATTTATTACAAAATTAAGACACAAATTTTGGAATTCGTATAACCTAGTAGATTAATGAACACGCAAAAATTATGCTCCGTTATCAATAAATGCCCTTAGGAGAACAATAGACCGAAATCAGAAGAGTTGTTAAATTAGTCGATTAGTTAAAGAAGAGGTTCCACCTTCTTCGTATTTTTTTCCGATTTTTTAGTACGTTCTGATGGTATAAAGCAGTGATTCCCAAAGTAAGCGCTAGCGCCGCCATGTGGGCGTTGCTTTAGTCTAGGGGGGCGAAATGAAACAAGTGCGATGACATGGAGGCGCAGAATGCAGCGTCCTGGTGAAGCGGTAACCATATGAGAAGGCCAATGGGAGCGTTGTGTATAGTTTTATATAGACAAGGGGACAATGGCTCGAAGGAGTTTGGGAAAGATTTGTAAAAAGTATCTATTTCGGACAAATATTTATGTCATTACACTTTGACCAGTGAAATAAACAGTTCTTACACCTCCCAACGAGCCCTAGAGAAAGGGCGCGTGAAAATTATTCTCAAGGATATGTTGAACCTTAGTATTTCGATAAAAGGTTTTTAATAATTTAAACCTGAATGGGGGTTCATCTTATATATAAACCACGCACTAATAAAACCACGCGAAATAATTACGCACTTTGGGATGAAAATTAGTCATTCTCCATGGGTCAGAAATAATCATAAAAATGATAAGGAATTGATGGCACATTCTAAGACAAAGAGTAAAGGTAAACATTAAAAGAGTCACAATAGTGGGTTTCAGTGTTTACGAGCAGAGGTTAAATGAACGGACTAATTTCGTATCTGTTGTAAATGGCAATATTATGAAAACGAACGCAAATGGCAACTTTTCCCCATTAAACTCCATTATATCGGCCGTTCATTTTGCATATTTTCCGTCGGGTCGGTCAGTTGAAGCGTCAACAGCATCTTTCTCTTTCTTTTTTAAACAAGTCGGCTTTCCCGTGACTCACGGTTTTGATTTTCACCGTAGAGGGCAACAGAAATTTTGGGAAGGCATCGAAGGAACTGGAACGATGGCCGTGCAAACACGGAGAGTAAATATTAATTGCGAACAAAAGTTTCTTGTTTTAAGACCAACACCCGGTGTAGGTAACAGTAGAGAGAACACCTGCATGAAAGCAAGACTCCCAAACACCTGGTCACGTCGGAGGAAGAGGGAGAGAGAGAGAAATACGAGCGCCAGCACTCACGGGCGCGGACCCGAAGTGTACCTACCTACTCCGAAACAACTACCACCGCCACATCGCCCCCACCTCCTCCCAACCTGATTCATGCAGTCGCTCCGCCTGGCGACTGTTTTCGGAGCCGCTATTTCACCGAGTAATTGAAACAACTGACGCGTGGGACAATATCCAGACTGTGCGCTCCAGAACTCGGAAAATAAACAAGTGGACATGAAAGTTTCATCATTAAAGCATCCAGCTTTCGTCAGTGTAAAGAAAAACCCATATGTTAAAAGAAAATGGAGGTACTCATTTTAACTCACTGGAGAACAACAAAGGCGTACACGTACGTATCGAAAACATTTGTTCTGAGACTACGATAGATTTAAGATATTTTAAATAGATCTTGAGATTTAAAAAGAAGTGGGAACATTTTTCATTACCTCTAAGTTCTGAACTACAATCAAGATTCAACTTTTTAAGAGCAGAAAATCAATAAAAGTTTGGACGTGACTTCGCTCTAGGGGAACGCGCGTGCGCGAATGACGAATTTATAATAAAATGTCATGGGATATTGAAAAAGGGATAGAAGTATTCCAAATTGAAGATGGCCGAACAAAATGTGCATTTTGCGCACTATATGGAGATATGTGTAGAGAAACAGTAGAGGAAATATGACGTGCAGAGAATTGAAGAATGGGTACACTAGATGGTGATAAAACAAAAAAATACCGATAGAGTCAGGACGATACGCAAAAAAATTTAACGGATCGCTAAGTCTGTAAGGAAAATTAGTCTCCATCAGAGATTCAAGAGTTTGAAATTCTATCTCCCGGAGGACATTCTGCTGAGCAAACGATGAAAAACTGTACCGTAATTTAAAAGAATGCCGGGCATTCAATTCCCACTCCTATTCGTTACAAGCAGTTGATTATAGTTACCGGATAGACCAGGTTGTTGTCATGTTAATCGAGAGCGTCGTGTCAGGCGTGTTTACAAGATTTTTAGTGAAACTCTCGGCCTCTCGGTGATGCTCGTTGCATTTACCGAGGGACTCGGGGAGACGTCGGTGTGAAGAAGGGATGGGAGGGTGAGGGGAAGCAATCGCATTCTAGGTGTGTCGGGCATCGTTGAGTTTACCACCCCGGTGGTGGCTTTCTCGCGTGGCCTCGATGCAAGCGCTCCTCCTCCCCGAGGATCGATTTGATTCAGGTGCAGATAAGCCCTGCTCACCTTGTTAAAAGCATAATAAACGCGTATAGAGATATAAAACGAGTGTGTTACTGTGAAGCGTTTCCCTCAATCAAGAGGAAAAAGAAAAAGTTTAGTTGTTTAAGTAGTCGAGTGAAAATAGTATAACATGGGTCATTCAAGGATTTACTCTTGTATGCATCTCACCCAGGGGTAATATATATATATTTTTTTATGGCAAGTCGAGGTGGGCGTTTGAAAAGAGAGGGGGGAGAGGTAGGGAGAGAAGGGAAGGTGTGAAAGACGATACCTTCTTGTATCTAGTTCTGTAGAGTCCGGGAGAAAATACTTCGTTTCCCCGAGAGGTTTGGCTCCGTCCAGTGGGGAAAAAGGGGCCCATCTTTTAACATAGCACGTGGCGCTGGTCTTTGACTGTGATTGATGATCGGAGAAAAAGGTAGCTCGGGGTGACTTGAGAACTCCGCAATCATTTGCATTAACCGGAATGCCTTGAACTGAGCACGAGACAATGAGTTCGATGAGCGCTAAGAGTAGACTCTAGTCTCTGAGAGGCACTCCGACATCCGAAAACTTTTCAAGATGGGCTGTACAGTAAGTTAAAAGAATGCGGAACATTCAATCCCACCCATAAGAATATATTCATGTTCTGGTGTGCATGTGGTTCATTTACACGGGATGCTATGTTAAGGCGTTGAGATAGTAAAAAGAGCTATTATAAAATCGTTCCCATCTATTCGAAGGATAAGGGAAAGGATATTAAGTGAAAGACTAACTATAACTGCTTTCATAACACTAATTTTTGATAATGTTCACTTGATATAAGGAATTCATATCCCATTCTAAAGATTTTGGTATAGACTACGGCACCTGAGAAACTTTTAAAGTCGTATTTTCACAGACTAGATAGGCATAATGTAAGAGTTAAAAACTGTTTTTTTTCTATCTGCAGAGACATTACGAGTATCATTCATTTGCATACTACTCTTGAGCTAAGTCGAGACTATCTGTATAAGCGATCAAGGACTATAGCTGTTTATTTGCACACGACATAATAACATAATCTACTTGGCCGTTCCAAAATGCAAATTACTCAGGAGCGCATGACTGAAGCTCGCGCGAAAGGAATTCATACGGAGCAAGTCAGGGCGTCGGAGGAAATAAGTAGGCGATGCTCGGAACACTCGAAACGACGAGTGCCGGTCGTTTCACAAATCTGACTACATTTTCCGCCGTGTTTAACTCCCGACATCATTAGAATATCCTCCCCCGAATCCTCAAGGAGGTGAGTGGACACGCTCCCCCCCGGGGGAGTAAACCTGCCGCATGAGTGCAACGGCATGGGAAGGGAAAATTCAATTCTTCCTCTTCCCTCGCTAATTTCGTTGCTGCTCCTCTAGAATATGTAATGCGGCTTTCAACGGCAGGGAGGGAGGGGCCGTGACGACGGCTGCCCGAGGGAAACGTCGGCCGATGTTCCTCGTCACGCCTCTCCTCGGAAGACGTGTATGACGCGTTCCTTACTTTTCCCCCGCCCCACTTTCGACGACGGGGGCCACCTCAAAAATCCATCACTACCTGCGTTCGCCTCCGTGGGGCAACATCTGGCTTACTGTCGAATTAGACGATGAGGAGCTAGTGGGGATTTATTTGCCGAATCGCTATTCTGCGAGTTATTGCTAACGAAGACGTTGTTTTATGATACTTTGTTTCCGCATGATACGTATATTTTTTTGTAAAACGATTTGCGTGTTGGAGTGCATGTTTGGTGGTGGCTCACCCCCGACCGCGTGCGCCGGCTTGTGTCTTACTTGGTGTTGACTATACTTAGACGTCCTAGATTTATATCGAGTGTTAGTAAAGCGGCTGAATTTTGCGATGTGTTTTTGTGGTGGAGTAGTATTGTAACGATTTATGCGGTCCAAACTGGTCCTTCACCGGATTCAAAATTTCAAACGGTTTCGCCCTGTTGGCTTAAAATTCACTCGTCCCGATTGAGAAACTTTCTTTAAAAAAAGCCATAAGCACTCATTTCGTGACCCCCCTTATCTCCCTGACCTTAGCTTAATCCCCACCCCCTAATTACCCGCCCGCGAGAGAGGGCCCTTCCTCCTTACCTCCCCCCCAGCCCATTAGGGTCGCGAAACCACTTCATTGTCCCCAAAGGTAAAGGAGTGAGTCATGCGTGAAAGTATGTTGATAATTTAGAAGGAGAAGATCTCCCGTTTGGACCTTGCATATTGTGACGGCATTTGTAGTATTTTCATGCATGTCTAACTGCACGAAAATACTACAAATGAAGTCTAACAATGTCCCGCATGTTGTGGATGATGTTCTAATATTTTATTTTGGATGCGGGTTGCTTCATTCTGAGTGAAATGTGTTTCTTAATATTTGTATTTGGAAGTGAATATGAATGTTTGGTTGTGGCTCACCCCCTGCCACAAACCCTTGCTTCGGTTTGCAGGGTAATGCTTAAAATTAAAAGAAGGCTCTCTTCCGAAACGAACATTTATCCCCTTTAAGAGCAGAGCAGCCAAACCGATGGACTTTTATTTGTTGTATTATTTTTGTTTATTGATTGTATCGACGGCTAAGGCCATTTAACACCTCTTCAAATCATAGAAAAAAGCCTATTGGACTCCAAAAAGGTTTTTTTTCTATGATTTGAACGAACATGTACGGCACCAATGTCACAGGAGGTACTCCGACCCGCTACCTTTGGGCGACCCGCAGGCTAACCCGACCGGCAATGGACCTTCTCTCGAGACAAAATTAGGTACCGTACTCAAAATTCAAACATAACCGCACCTTAATAATACGCGCAGGTTAATTTGATACAAAAAGAAGGCATCGACTGTCTTTTATGACACTGACTATCATAAGGATGAGAGGTTTGCGTCCCGAATGTGAAGGTGACGCCACGGCACTGGAACGTGGCTCGCCCGGAACAAAAGGCGGGAGGGCGATGTAGATAAGGATTGTCCTATCTTCTTCTTGCGCGGTCTATTGCCGACAAATAATCTGATGATCAAAGCCGACGCTGTTAAAAAACAGCCCTAATAACTTGATTAATTTTTTTAAAAGGCAGTATCAGCGGAACATGACGGCTTCTGTTTGTCACAAAAATTGACGTCAACTCCATGACTAATGCAGTGGAAGATTTTTTCGACCGATTTTTAAGACTTCTATCACTACCTTATGAGCTCACGTTTGTCCAGTCAGCTGTATGAAAAGATTACTCACCCAGTAACCAAGAATTTTTACTTAATTCTCCCACCATGATATGCATTTCCTACGAATATATCACAGTTTATCTACGCATGTTTACGAGGTTAAGGAGTTGGAGGCTGTAGGTAAGTCTTAAATAAAATGAGCATAAAACATTTAGGACAAAGCTTCGTTCGCATACGAAGCATGAGAAAATCATAAGTAATAATTTCTCACGAGCCGATGAAAATTTTTTCAATTTAATTTTCACTTCCTTTTCCGGTAGGCCATAACACCAGTCTGCGTCCCATTTTTTAAAATAATGAAACCTAAAAAAATTATGGTGCACCTGTATAAAAAATTTCCCGAAAATTTTATATATGCTGTTAAAAATTTTTATAGTGCTCTATGGCGCTGTTCAGTAAAGCAGTATATATCTTTCAGTAAGCCACTCCCTCAAAAAGCAACAATTTCAGCTTCACCCGTCTTTCGCCTTGAACGAAGTTTTTGCATTATTCTCCTCGAAAATGTTTCTCGTGAGGATCAGTACAGTCAGTACGAGGAGTGACGACCGTAATACACATTCGAATATTCATAACAATATGAAAGAAACAATTATCAGACTTTTCAACGATCCAAATCACAAGAGGAGAGAAACTCGAAGGAATGATTTCAGGTAGAACAGGAATCCGATAGATTTCTTTTTCCCTGGCGTTATTTTCGATGTCAGCCTCGTAAGAGCCGAAGCTTGGGGTTTCCCAATTTTTCGTATCCCTACCCTCAAGCACGAATTGTGAAGGCTAATTAAAACTAGAAATAGTTCTTTTTCATTGTGTGCAGGAATCCCTTTCAATCCCCTTCGCGCCCAATCTGTTCTCAATGGGAGTCAGCCACTGCTCAAAGTGATGAAGAATAGCGTGAAAGGTAATACCAGAAAAGGGACATTGAAATACTAAGTCCAAGAGTAATTTAATCTGATTTAAGATGCTGAGACCTCTGTGTTTACTTCGTCGTGACAATACTTTGAAACTACTCTCCGATTATGAGGAAGAGATGGGAGCCTTTACTTCGCGGCGAGGAATTTCGCGGTATAATATTTCGTAATTGGTTATTTCAGGAGTAACTTAATGAAATCGATTTGTTTGTAACGAAAAACTATAATCATGATTCCCCGTCTTATTTACAAACCGACCCTGGTTTCCACGTGGCCTGAAGAGGTCTTTGAGAGTCGAAATACGGGTCGTGTTTAAAAAAATAAAATGAGAAATGATAAAGTTATACTTTTTCATTCCGCCGAATAATGTTTCATCCAAATATTTAAATATTCTGATGCTGATAAGATTAGCCAAGTGCTGAAACATTAACTGTCGAGACTGAGACGAAACGAGTGCACACATCATAGACGATGGATTTTTTAAATAAACATCAGCACCGAGAACTGTGAAAAGAGCGACCCAAGGTCGACCAGATAAGATGATGGACTCCAAGGTGTCTTTCTTCGGATTATTTCGAAGTCAGGCTGCATTCCCTCTTTCCCATCCTTTCTCCTGTGGCTCATGCGATATCTCTGGATAGGCGTGAAGACTTCAAATGCCGATCGTATTCTCCTACAATTAAGCCGACGTGTTGCAGTTGAACGTGAGACCCTGGAGGGTATCAGTTGGGTGCAGTCGACAAATATCCCTCGCACAAGCAAAAAGGTTTAATCAAAAGCGAACGAAAAGTAAGTTACTGGGGGGGGTAGACTTAATTATAATTTCCCAATCAAATTTTACATCTCCGGTACCACAAGAAGAATCCGACGTAAGACCTCCGAAATATTTCTTCCTTACCCTTCATTTCCGTGGTGTGTTCCAGAGAGGATTCCACGAAAATGCAGGAAGAAGTGGACAGGGGTCTAAGAGGGAGGTGGGGGGGGGGGGGGGAGAGGGGATCCATCCCCCGTCGGGAAGAGCCGCGTCT
>WURS02078013.1:0-10267 GCA_011762765.2 Rhinocypha anisoptera | reverse complement strand
TTGCCACCCTTCCCCCCACCGAATCAACAATACAATTAAAAACACTCGAACTCGCCATTATATGGATTTTGGGTGCTTATGTCAAACCAGGGCTCAATGTGATGCATTAATTACCCCTCCTTCCTCCCTACCCTCCTCTCCCAGCTCTCCTCCCCGCCCACCTCCCCAGGCTCCTCCCCATCCTCGTTCCCAACTCTCCCACTCCTTACCTCCCCTTCCCTTGGACCCCCCAAACTTCCCTCTAGCCTTCTGCCCTGCTCATTCTCTCCTGAACAGATGAAGGTAGTGATGCCACCGAAAATTCTTCACCACTCTAAGTTTTTTTTTTTTTGTGTCCTGTGTCTCTGTATGTTCCAACCAATATTATTCACATTGTGAACCTTTTCGAAGTGATTATATATATATATACATTTATATATACATATACACACACACATTTGTGTGCATGTTGGTAAGGAAGCAAAAGAACAAGATTTAACTTTTGTACATTAAATTAAAATAACTAGGCCCAAATAAGTCACAAGAGGCACATACATGATTCTTCATCTTACACACGTCAACCAGTTTCAACAACTTGTCTTTCATGATGTTAACTGCTCAAAGTCATGGACATTTTTTTAATGTGAAGTTTTTTTGCATATTCATTGCCATCATGTATAAAAAGAGAGTGGCCCTTTAAATTATTGTGAACTTTTTGAAATCATTGAGAAGTTTAAGATCGCAGTAGGTTACAGTGGAGTCACATGTATGTGTATTATTGTACAGTGATTTCACAACAGAGAATACTAAGTACATCAAAGTCAATGCCAGTAGATTTCATCCCTCTCCCCAGCCAGAGCAGAAAGTAAATAAATAAATTCTATGCAGTATCCTTCCACTATCTGCCATATTTAATTGATACAGATGGTGTATTATCATTCACGCAAACCTTTTTCCCTTTGAGGACAGATGTAAGTGTGTAGAAGGAATTCTACATGAGCAAATCAGATCAATTACTGATCTGAATTTAACAAGGTAGAACGCCAAATGTCCAATCTAGGAGAATGGTTTCACTGGCTCCAAAGGGGATGAGCCAACTTACAATGTTGCTACACCGAAATGATATTTGTATATTGTTGTGAAGAAGAGGATTTCTACTCTCCACTAAGAACTATCACACCAACTTTTACTTTCCAACTATGAATGCATGCAATTCCTATTCCCTCATATTGAAACTTTCCTCGAAACAGACTACATGTTCCACCATTGGAAGACATTTAGAGTGCAGGGGGACAAAGAGAGTTTTATGTCATGGCATAAACAATGCTTGTCTACAGACTACAAATGAGTGAGAGAGGAAAGTCAAAAAAAGTCAGGGTTGCAAAAAATCTAGCAAAGGCAGGTGTTGCAAATGATATTATCCTGTGGTGAGCAACTTTCACTGAGCTGCCTGGATGAATTGATTGCATGTCTGAAATTGAAGTTACAAGATATAAACTTAAATTCTGGATTTAAAAACTATTGTGATTTGCTTGGAAATAATTCATTAAGATATAAGTGAGAAAATAAAGTTGTTACACACATGCAGAGGTTGTTGCTAGTGCTGGAATAAGGACTAAACTGGATGCTGGCAAAACTGTCAAAAGGGAGGAGAGGGGATGTACAAAGAACAATGAATTAAAAAAATAATTATGAACACACAATCAGAATCCATCCATACTTAATTGGAGTACTCCTAGGAAGTCTTTAAGGGGTGAAAAGAAATGGTGGCACATGCCTCATATCACCACTAGCAGATGACAATCAAGATCTTTTATTTGTTGTGTGTGTGTCATGTGTATCAGATTGTTATCAGGAGAAATTTATTGCCTGATAGCAAAATACATTCATATGTATTTGTCAGAGAGAATTAAATTTGAATAAGATGTATATGTACATAATAAGATGTATATAGAATACTATACCATGGGGAAGAGAGAAGCTGAGTGCACACGTCAGGGCTACAAGGAGACAGAAGTTGTAGTAAGTGTGAAATCCTTCGCCATTCACCCATCTGGGAAGCCGGATGATTATTATATGTGTGGGATGGAAGAAGTTCTATGGATATATCAAGTGTCAAATAGCTCAGGCTAAGAAGATATTCATGATGAAGAGGCAACTACTATGCTCAAGGAAAGTATCACACCAAACAGGGAAGAGATAAGTGGAAACATACGTATCTAGCATTGAACTCTATGGATCAGAGAGACATGGACCATTGGAGAACAGACTTGAGAGCAGAATAGAAGCCTTCAGAACATGGTGTGATGGAGGAGGATGCAAAAGATATTAAGTGGATGGAAAGAATTAGGAACAGGGAAGTTACACAGAAGAGCAAAGGAAGCTAAGTTAATGTTTGGTACAGTTAAGGAAGAGAAGAATAAGGTGGATAGGACACACACCCTGAGGCATAATGGGTTCGTGGGGAACATAAAGGAAGGAAAAATAGAGGGGAAGGCTCCTGGGAGAATGCCGAGGGGCAAATGTTATACAGGGAAAACTATAAGAGAGGTTAAAAAGAAGACCTACCAAGGAACATAAGATAGGAAAGGATGGAGGAGGCTGTAGTCAACCAATCTACGGATTGAATTACTGATGATATACATAACACAGAAACAGATATAGAAATGGGTTCACGATAGCCCAGAAGCACTTGCCTACTGAACAGAGGATTCAGGTTCAAGTTCCGGACATAATCCTACATTTACTAGAAGACAAGCTGGGTAACTTTTTGTGTAACACACTACCCTGAGAAACCAACTGTGGAAAAAGAAGGGAAAGGAACTCCCCCCACTTACACAGTAGGGATCTTGATTTTACATAATACCATTATAACTATCACTGCAGAGAAATTACTTATGCAGTAATTTCAATTCATAATCACTTTTCTGCATTCATCAATATTCAATTATTGTAATTGAAACTATTTTCATTATAACTCAGCTCGATCTGAATCAGCAAAGTATCATCAGTGTTTTGTAATGGCATTGCAAAGCCCTATTCTCGGGATTTCTATGTTGCTTATTGTCTGAAAATCATTGTTTCAGAATAGAAATAGAAGAGAAATCCATCTGACTGAATAGAAAAAATGTAACATTATACGGAACATTTTTCACATGGAATAGCACCTGTTTGTTATAGAAAGTAGTCAGTTCTCCATTTTTTATGAGGTAGATTATTTGTTGTCACCCTAATTTTACTATTCAAAAAGCCAGGGTCATAGAAAATCTTAAGTAACTTTGTGAATTGTAAGTATATTTCAAAGTGCACATGCAGTCAACCCAAGACCACATTTTTTTATTATAATTTATTAAAACTTGTAATTTTTTTGTTTGTAACTATACTGCATTCTCTAGCACTATAATAATGATTGGTTCTTCAATTTATTTCCTTTATTTTTTGACTAACCTTAACAGTGTATCAAATTCTGCTCAACAATAGATGTCAGCATTAATAGTATTCATGTCATAAACAAGTGAATGCCTGGACCCCATGATTGAATAATGTGATGAAATATGTGAGAGTAAAATAGTAATGCAATGTGTATTAAGAGCCAGGCAGTAAGTAATTTGTTATGGTTAAATTATGCAGTGGTGTCTGAAATTACTTTAAATTTAATCAAAGACACATTAAAAACTTTCTTAAGATTTTGGAGCAGTTCCATTAAGTTCTTTTGTTTTATTTCATAGAAATGACTAGATATTTCTACCTGGTACCAAAACGGCTTGATGTAAATTCATTATGTCAAATGTACATAATTTCAAATAGTAGTAACTTTGTAAGAATACTTAAAAGAATCAGCTGGGACGGTATCACTTCGTGTGTGTGTGTAAAATTGAATTTTTCATAAAATAAGTAGGTATATTTAAAATCAAGGTTCTACTGTGTGTTACCATGGTGTTACCAATTTTCATATGTAGTTGTGCTCAGTACTCAGTACTGTCTCCACTCCCTGTGTATCAAAATGACCCAGAAGTGACAAACACTATGGTTCACGTAAGACAAAAATATCACAATGCACATATAATACACATTGCATGGATGACAACGGCAATATCATAAACCGAACATGAGTTCATTTAATTCATTGTCATTAAAAAATTAGGGTCTTCTTGCAAAATCCTATTTTGTTCTTAATAATAATTTAACTTGTTTTTTTGGTTGAGAATGAGGACGGGATAAGAGGGCAGGTCATAGGTGTGGAACGGGGCTTTGGATCGGCCTCAGAATGTGCTAGATGATGAAGGGGAATGCAGCAAGATTGATGAGCAATGAATCAAGCTGCATTAAGGTGATGTGTGATATCCACAACACGCATTGTTCGGAATGAATTGCACACCATCAACCCCAGTGGTGAAGCCAAAGAAGTCACCCTTTGCATCATTCACTGGGAAGACACCAAATACAAAAAAGAGAGGAAGAGACATGCTCAAGAAACAATTGGCACCTTTACTCTTGTACACTCCTTCACTTATAATTGGAGTGGACACACCAAAAATTCGGGATAAGAGTACACGTGTGGATGTAGAGGGAGCTCACACATGCTTGTGGCATGTTGAGAGTCTTTCCACATTCTTGGCTAATTAGACTTGCTCGAGTGTTCCGTCTGGGTGTGTGCACTTAGCATGTGGAAACCTGACATATTTCTGCTGTTGACTGAGTCCATCTAAATTTCTTGGAATTCATTACTCACCATGAGCCACTCGAATAGAGTGAAACATGCATTTTCCTCCTCCCTCCATCACAGGGTCTCTCCTGGGGCCAGCCTGTCTGTCTGCTGTGGCTGGCAAGTCCGCTCAAATCTCGCATGAAAGATTATACAACCTAAAAGGGACCTGATGGTCCCAAGGGAAGCCGTCTTATGACTTATAATCACATGGTACCAAAAACCTTCGGAGGCATCAGAGAACATTTCTCTGTCCAGGGGACTCATGAGCTCGCAATTGACAAAACAAATGAATGGAGAAAGTGTCTGCACCACTATAGATGGAGGTATCGTATCCATCATCATGAGATGTTGCGCAGACAAACTCACCATGGTGTGAGGTTCCATTACTTCGGAGGGGAGCGGCTGGACTAGGTGAGGTGGGAGTCATTGGAGGCTCCAGGATGTCCCTGTATTTGGACACCATTAGCACCGAGATGAAATAGACGATGGCCAGAGACAGGAACTGTGCCTGCTTGGTCTCCTCCTGACCAGAGTGGGGCAGGGGGGGAAGAAACAGAGGGCAGGGTGAGTGTAATGAAAAACACTTTTTTGTTTTTCATTTCAAAACATGTTTTTCATTTCTGTAATGGACAACTTCCACCATATCACGCCAGGAAATATTACTGCTGTTACACATGAATTAGTCAGTGTGGTTCAGTTTGCTCGGCCGCCGAGAGAAGGCCTTCATTGCTGAGATTTGTACCACTTTCAGAGAATGGACAAACACAAGGGAAGAAAGGAAAGATATAATATGACAGACATATGACCTTTAAATGCACTGTAACTCTTTCAAACTCGTATGTCTGTCATATTATTCTTTTCCTGTCTTCCCTTGTGTTTGTCCATCCTCTGAAAGTGGTACGAATCTCAGCAAAGAAGGCCTTCTCTCGGCGGCCGAGCAAGCTGACCACACCGACTAATTCATGTTTGATGAGAAGAGTCCTCGGTGGTGTAACTGGTCAAAGCACACCGTCAAATAGATGTTGAGGAGATCCTTTTACCACCATTTGTTTTGGGTTACTTACGTCTCTAAACATGCCCCATTGCCTCTCGTATTCTATTCACTCGAGAAAAGGGATTTTTATGACACTTGGCCCACCCCTGCCGAATTACCGAGAGGAATTTCTCGGAATTGATCCCACCCACAGAACATAAGGTAAACCCAACTAGGAAGTGAGCAGTGTTCTCCCGAAAGTGTGATGCGAGTGGAAAAATAGAGGAGGGAGAGTCGATCTTTTTGGCCGGAGAGCAATGTGGGTCTTCGCGTTACCCCTTGCTTCAAAGCTCTCAAAAAAATAATTTTAGCTTATATAATATGCTACTGTGTTTTAAATTTAGAGTTTATATTATTATTATTTTGACATTATCACCTGTTTTTATTGAGAAAAAGTTTTTGACAATATTTATTGAAAAAGTTTTGAACTTAAGTTTTATGCAAAAATTCAGGAAAATTTTTAAAATTGATATAATAAGACAAGATTTTAAAATTAATAACTTTAAAAAACACTTAAATTAATATATATTATTAAATATCTACCTGTAGGTAATTGAAAAACGTGATAAAATAAACTGACATTTTAAAGTCATATTTGTTGAAAAATATCCATCAGTGAAGAGGTAATAACAATGAAATAATTGGCCAGCACACAACATCACCACAATAGGCCAGATGTTACAGTAATGTATCAGGAGGAATGCCACCACAGTTGCATAAAGCTATTCTTTGTAACCCAATTTGTATCCTATTTTGCCATATTTATTGTTATTTATTTCATTTTATTGCATGCATCTTTCTTCTTGCAGTACAAACATATACCTAGGTATTTCCAAAGTTGCAACATTGTACTTAATCGCTAGTCTCCCACCTACTATAATAATGAATCTGGTGTCTCTTAATTTCAAATGTAATCAAAACCATTTTAGACATAGTGATACATTTTCAATAAATTTTTCCATTAGAGCTTAGTCCTATAATTTTTTTAAAAAGAAAATGATACATCTTATTTCCATCAATTTTGGTTATGATGTGTAGCAAACGAATTTTTTTTTCCAGCCACAAAATTACCGACAAATTCACCAAGCAGTCATTGTAAAATTGCTGTATCCATTTAGTATCATCAAATAACACTATAATCTTTGCAAGTGAATCATTTTATCTTAGGCATCATCCTCATTGGTGTCTGTACACACACGTGGCGATGGATAGGCACATCCCACAACAAAAACAAAGGGAAGGGAAGTTGGACATAGGGGAAGGAGGATGAAAGGTTCCCCTCCCACCTTCCCCTCATTGTGCACAACTCCAGAGCCACAAATGGTTGGGTGAGGTAGGGAATTATTCGGAAATAAAAAGTGTTAATGCATGAACAGTGTCCTGTTACTGATTTTTGAGTTTTCTGAGGAGTTTTCACTTTGCAACCACTTGCGCATGCGATATGCTTTGAGTGCACATGGCTGCTCTTTGTATACGTTCTTTCAAGTTTATTTTCAAAGTATCTATTATCTGTATAGTGAATTTTTGTGTGAAAGTTGGGGTAGTAGATTGTTAAGTCACTTTGATGACTACGGTAATTAGGCACCATGACAAGGCATGGAATACAATAAAATATTCCAATCTCACATTTAAAAACTTGATCTCTATTAAAAATACCTTACTTATTCATAAAGATGAAAAGTTTAAAATAAGCTCAAAAATGAGAAATTAGTTTTGTCTCTTTAGAAATAGTAAGAGGTCAATAATACTGTTATCATTCTTTAAAATGCTGCTAAGATCTCCAGAGTTGTGTGAAAGTTCTTCTAAAAGTTTGGTATCCTTTCGGAGAACTGATTTCACACATTCCACCCCAATAGCTGGACCATCACCCAAAAGGGACGAGGATGTTTTGGAAAATTAAAAATTTCAACCAATTAAAGTGCGTCTGATTTCCCCAAAAGTCACAGTGAGTCGGGGAAAGATAGTGATGGAAATCACAATTCATTACAGTCCTCGGATGAGTGGGACAGTGACGAATATGGTGACAATGGAGAATGGAGGGAAGAACTGCCACCTTAAGAACCCATTCCCTCGAGGCACCATTTCCAGGAAATAACCATCCCCAAGCACATCCCTCCACCTAACTCTCCAACAATTCTATATATCCAACTTTTTTTATGAACATTCTACTAAGCCTTATCTCTGTATTCTTTTTGGATTCTCACCGCATTCATTGAGTTCTTGGTGACAATAGTTTCGCCGACGTTGCAGTCAGCTTCTTCAGGTCAGTCAGCACCTTCCAACTGAAGACACTGACTGCAACGCCGACGAAACTTTTGTCACCAAGAAGCCAATGGATATGGCAAGAATCAGAAAAGACTGCAGAGATCATCCGATCAACATCATGAAAATCTACCAACCTACATTCAACTAAGGCTCTGTCACCGAAACCAACTGCTATGCAAATTAGTATGTGACCTCTCAGTGTGGAAGATCTTCACGGTTACTAAAATGGGAAAAAAGTCATGACTGCAGAAATGAAAGGATCCTTGGCCTGTATTTTGAACATTCAAATAATCCGAAAACCCACCATAACTTTATCATTCAGAGTATTCCCAGCTAGCAAAATGTTTTCTAGGAATTGTTTCCAGGATTTTAAAATATTTTCATTTGGTTGACTCGAAGAAGTGTGAAGACCATAATGATCCCAGTTATAACCCTTGTGTGCGGTAACAATCCCTTGTTGACCACCAAAATAGTATAATTACATACTATTATACCCCTCAAGAGACATTGAGCATGGATGAAAGTCTTGTGGGGACAAAAAACAGAAGATGTTTGTTGCAGTACCTGCCAAATAAGCACCATTACCACTGGTGAATAAAGTTTTGGATGCTTTGTGATGCTGTATCTTATTATTGCTTATGTTTCTTTACGTGCAAAGGTAAATCAAGTGATGAAGAAAGGATGATGGAGATAAAGAAACATGGTCTGGGATATATGGTGGTTATGAAACTCCTTCAGATGAACAATTATTTACAAAAAAGCTAGCATGTTTTTGCAAACAATTTTTTAAGTCAGTACCACCTTTGCACAAACTTTATCATATGGATACATACATTACGGTAACTGTTAGGAAGAACCAAAAATTTCTTCCTGCATCTTTCAAAAAGATGTTTTCTATCAGGGGAAAAAACATATTACCATTCCCATTGTTCATGCCTGTGAATTTAGCAAAAAAGGATCTCAAAAAGGATCCGTGATTCTTCTTTCAGGTAAGGCAACAGCAAAGGATATTATAATAACAAAAGCAATGCAAGGTCGTGAGAAAAAAATTGTGAAGCAAGAAATAATTTTAGAGTATAACAGCATAAGAAAGGGATAGACACTTCAGATATGATGCACTAGGCATATTTAGATGAGAGAAAAACATTAAAATACTGGAAGTAGCATTTAACATTATTGGAAGGATGATATTGAACAGCAAAATAACATACAAGGAGAATTTCAGAGAGCCTGGAAAACCTATGGCTAGGCTTATGTACACAACAAATATAATTGAAGTATTAGGAGCCAAGTGGATAAGTTTCAGAGATTCATTCCAAGTAAAGGAATGTGTTTCACTAGGAATAAGGAAACTCAGAGAGAGAAGAGAATCCAGATGCTGTCTGCAGCACAAAGAAACAAAGAAGATGATGAAGGACTGAGTGTCAGATGCAACAGAGGTTGGCATGGAGTGTGTTTGCCTAAGCATAAGTGCTAGAAAGAGGCAAGATGAGGCATGACGCAAAATATATTTTACAGGTGATAAATAACAATAACTCAATGAATATTTAACCAACATTTTTCTCAAAAACAATATTAATAAATATTTCTAGCTCATTTACTGAAAATAATAATATAAATTTAAAAAAAATTAAAAATGATGTTTTTAAAAAGAACTAAAAATTATGAAATAATTTCTCTTATCCTCGTACAGATTTACAAACCCATAGAGATTGTCCTGAAAATTTGTGATAGTGAATTTTAATAGTTTTGAAATCTATGTAAAATTTAAACGAAAAACGTGGAGCACATACTATAGATAATTGATGCATAAATAGTGCACCTAAGTCTATGCATGCATTTTCTCAATTACATCAACCCTCAACACTCCCTAGTATCATCGATTGCATTCGCCCCAAATTTTTCTTTTTAAATTTTACATTTATTTCAAAACTATTAAAATTCACAATCACAAATTTTCAGGACAATATGTATGGGTATATAAATCTGTATGAGGATAAAAGAAATTATTTCATAATTCATTTTAAAAATGTGATTTTTAATTTTTTTAAATTTGTGTAATTATTTCATACTTCTTAGATCGTTTTAAAACATGGTTTTTAAATATTTTTATTTATGTAATGGCGAGTTTCTATCTGCTGGGTCCGTCAAAGGAGAAGCTGGGAACCGAGGGAAAATGACCAAAGAACAGTTGTCAGAAAACACATTTATTGCTTGTGCTTTCATGATCCAAACCCAACTGCCGCTTGCCCCATTTTCCTCCTCTCTCCCCTCATCAGCGT
>WURS02078002.1:0-10267 GCA_011762765.2 Rhinocypha anisoptera | reverse complement strand
TGAAAATAGATCGTTTCATTAAAAAGATTTTAAAATATCGTCACCAAAAGTCATGCACTCGTAACTAATGTACGTCATGCATTGGTATTATTTTTGGCCACATTTCGTGAACAATCATAAATAAGGCATGGCCTACGGTTAACAATTACGATTCCATAAATAAGAGGAAGGCCGAGAGATTGGCCATCCTGCTAAGGTCAACGCAGACAAATGGGTTTTTCCTGTATTGTCTACAAGTCTAGCTCACAGCTCCATATATTCTTTTATTCCGATCGGCTATAAGGACGAAATAGCATTAGAAAATCACAGTCTGGCGCACAGATTCCAAGATAAGTTGTTCAGTCACTCCCCAGGAAAGTCTGTTGCATAAAACCACAAAGTTTTTTCTCGTAAAAACACCACAAAGTCTCTCGAAAAAGTTTTCATTACAATGTAGATTCGCGAGGCATGACAATGTAGCGTGGTTGAATCCTGCGAGTTATGCAACCCGAGTGACAACAACGGCAAAATCTACTCGCTATAGTGATAGTGCAGGTATGACCACTCGTAATAAACGGAGGAACTCCCTATGTTTTAACACGTGGACCAACCAAAGCAAAACGATCACTCGCTATAGTGATAATTTCGTTATAAGCCATACTCGCTATACCGGACTTCTACTGTATAATAAACAAGTGAGGCCCAAGGATTGATCCTTGAGGAACTCCACAGTTTCCTTACAATGGTGTTGATCTATAGGTATTTGTTCTCATAGCAGACTTGCATCTCATCTGGACGATTTATTGGCGATTAGATAGATATAACATCAGCCAAGAGTGAACCATGCCAGAAATTCCTAGCCTTCTCAGTTTTTTGGATAAAATTGTATGATCAATCAATCAAAAAACCTTACTAAGGTCATAGAACGTACCAATGACCTGTTGGTGGTTGTTTAGTAATTGGCATATGTGGTTAATTAGATGGAATGCAGCTCAAGTGGTAGATCTACCTTCTCTAAAGCCATGTTGAGATGTATGTAACAAATCAAAATGCTGCAGGTAATTTATAATGCGAGGGGAGAGAGGGTGCCACCCGAGCCCAGGCTCTCGGGTCCTCTCAGGCGGGTTGGCTTCTTTGGGACTGTGTCGCTCCTTTGGTAGGTTCTGTGGGTCTCTTTAAACATTCGTGCTAGTGCATGGGGGCCTTTAATCGGGGGAGGTTTCTACCTTATTCCCGCCACGACCTGGGACGTTGGCATGCGGCTTCTAATGCCCAGATGCCACCCGGTCACGGTCCTTGCTCACTGGGGGATCAGTGATAATATAAGAGATGATTTCCGCTCATCCATCAGGTCAAATGTAGCCTGATGGGCGGCAACCAATGTAAACATCAGTTGAGCGTTTTGCCGTTTATTTATGAAGGATCAGCTACTAAGTTCAGTTTCTGTTTTTTTTATTTCAAGTGGCACTTATGATAATAATAATAATTTTTTATTTGCCCAGTGGATCACAAATACTACAACAATGTTTATTGTATATGATATAAGGCACATCAATACTTTTTTAAGCAAAAAAGAAAACACAATATCACAAATTTTGATAAGAAAATTGCAGTATGAATTAATTAGATTAAAATACATTATCAAAATTATCCTACATTAAGGTACTATTGAAAGAAACACAGACAATATCACAAATTTTAGTAAGAATACTGCAGTGTGAATTATAATTAGATTTCCACTATCCTCTGAAATTTATTCTATTCTGATAGATAGGCTGAGCAAGGATCAAGTCTCTTATTTTGCAATACGTATCTTCAAGATTATTACGGAATCATCTTAGATGTCATCGTTAAAACCTCAATATGAGATCAAATACAACTCGTTAAAGAAATATATCCATATGGTAGCTTCATTCTTCTTCTTGGTGACTGTCTTCCAGCAGGTTTCAACTGGATGTCCTCCATCGCAGTTGGTTCTGAGCATCTTCTTTCATTTGACTGTAAGTCCAGCCATTTTTTATGTTGTTAAGCATTCCTATTTTTCTTCTTTCCCTTCCTTGCTTTCTTTCTATTTTTCTTTGATTACTCTTCTTACTATGCCATTTCGGCATAGTAAGAATATGCTATATGCCCCAACCAAGCTGTCTTCCTCTTTTTAATTTCCCTTAAAAGCAGTTTTCTTTCCTCTCCTATTCTCAATGGTACTTCCTCATTTTTACTCTATCAGTCCATTTCACCCTAAGCATCCTCCTCCACAACCACAATTCAAAACTTTCTGAGTACTTTTCATCTTTCTTTTTGACTATCCATGTTTCACTATCTCAATTCACCATACTTTACAAAAAAACATTTAGCAAATCTCTTTCACAGTTCTATTGGAAATCTACATTCTGTCAGAAGCCTTTTAACCTTTTCAAATACCCTTTTACCCATTGCTATTCTCTGTCTCACTTCCTTGGTACAGCTCCCTTTTTCAGTCACTATACTTTCAAAATACTGAAATGATTCCACTTGCTTAGCAATTT
This sequence comes from Rhinocypha anisoptera, assembly GCA_011762765.2. Classification (NCBI taxonomy): domain Eukaryota; kingdom Metazoa; phylum Arthropoda; class Insecta; order Odonata; family Chlorocyphidae; genus Rhinocypha; species Rhinocypha anisoptera. The sequence continues at coordinate 7,763 of WURS02078002.1, read as the reverse complement.
TTCCTTCTACAGTTATATTAATGATTGAATCTTTACTACTTACTCTCATCACTTTTGTCTTTCCGACATTTATGTTCATTCTGTATGAAAGTTTCACTTTCATCATTCGCCAGGAAAGCACCAAATTTTATTTCACTCCATATTCCTTCCCCACCCTTGCAATACTCTCCATCATATGCCATAGCTCCTCTTGTGTCAGCTAAAACTGCTTGATCATCTGCATACTTCACCATCTTTGTTGTTTCTCCTCCTACCACTACACCTCTTGCCTTTTCTAATGCTGTATTGGTTAGCTCTATTGAAGAGTGTTGGTGGCAAGCAGCATCCTTGCTTTCCAGACACCTTTTCCAATACCCATCTCATCTGTTTCATCCTTACCTACTCTTATCACAACTTTCTGATTTCTGTACAGCTCTTTTAATAAAAGTGTAAATATGGTATTTTACCCAAAATGCCATATACCATTCTCATTGAAATTAGGGTTCCATAGATTGATTTTGATAATGAAGGTATATAGGGAAATAGTTTCCGGTGTGACTTCGTGGAACTGCTTCATGTTTGTGTCTCATTTAATCAAGATATATAAGGTTCTCTTCCTTGTTGATCCACATTGTAGGACAATAATGGATCATCATGGCGGAGAACATGAAAGAATATTACTTTAATGTCATTGCTCAGAAATGAAGTTGTTTTTATCACCAAATAAGACTGTCATACTGGTAAATCCAAAATGTAAATGGTAAGGAAGGGAATTGAGGTAAAAGCACACATGAATGGATATAAATAAAAGGTTATGCATGTTCATAAAATGAATGACTAAGTACTGTCCATCAGAATTTCCCATTTGAACATGAAAGACCCATAAGTTCAACACACGCATTCAATTAAGATTTATTATGCATCTTATGGAGTTTGACAGGTTCCATGTTTCATAGTATATTCTGCCATATATAGATTCACATATTTTCATAACTGATATCTACATAATATTAAAAAGAATATAGGAAGGTTACTCTTCTCTTGGAGATAAATTCATTAGATGCCATCATATATTTTCCTGACTTGAATATCAGATATTTAAGTAAGTTTATTTATCTTTCATGCTATGTGTTGTATGGCAAAACACAATTCCCATAGACTTCAAAGGATGTACATATTACAAAAAAGGTAGGTATTTATGTTGTTGTAAGAATATGAACTCCTTTCCAAAAAGAGGATTATTTGTTTTTATTTTTCCCTGATAATTTCTAGTACTAGGTGGCCAATTTAATTAACAAGATAGATATTTTTGTATTCTTTAATCCTATTCAGAATGCAAGTGTACTATTAGTGAATTCAGAACCTAAAATATACTGATACATAAGCTAGAAGGTTTGAATGTGCCATGAATAAAGGTATATTGTTATCATGATTGTATCAGATTTACAGCATGCATTTACGATGAAACAAAGCTTTAGTAGTATCTAAGATGTATTTCCACAGAAAAATATAAACCCAACCGGTTTTAATAGTAATCACTATCACCTCTTAATGATGATTATTGTTGGAACCGGTTGGAATTATATTTTTTTCTGTGTAAACACATCTATCACCTATATTTTGTGACATTATGAAAATCCACCAGGTGATGGCCTCCTCAGTGAATTTTACTCTTATGAAAATGACTAAAAAATTTTAAATCATTAATGTAGCAAGTGACTATCATTTTTTTGTTTTATATTATATTAGTTTAATATATATGTACCTTAAACTTTTCAATTGACTTCTTTAGTTCTTCAACCTGGGATTTGGTTTCAAATAAACGCTGATAAGTCTCATTTAGTTCGTTCATAACAGATGGTCTTGCGAAAATGATATCACTACAAGTAGATGGTGCTCTCTTGATGAAAGGTTTATCCAAACAGTGTTTCTTAGAAACAGATTTGCTATCTATTCTCTCTGCATCTTTCTGCAAACTCTTTTTTCCTTCATTGCTTGAGTCTCCAGCTTCAAGCTTAGTCAGACTTCCATTTTCTCCTAAAAAAATCAATATATCTACAAATACCAAATCTCAAATAATTTACTTTGTGAACCATTCAATAATTAGAGTGGGGAGAGAAAATACAATTTGAAGATGAACAGTAATAGAACAAAAAGTGAAGGTCTAGGGAACAATTATCAAATCAAGCTATGGAAACTTGAAAGCAAATGGGTCTGAATATAAGGCATTTGAAGGTTATACATATGTATCTATAAGGAAGTGGTGAGTTAGAGACAGTATGATCTCCAATGATAGTAAGAAGTTTGAGAAGAGAATAAGTATCCTAGGAGGTGGAGGAGAGGAGAAGAAGGGGGTAAGGAAGGGAATGGAGGGAGAAAAGATGTTAGGAGACCAGGGGAGAGAGAGGAGAAAGCATACTGCTCATTATGGGATAAGACAATGGGTTCCAGATGGCTGGAGAGGGAGAAAATAGAAAATAAAGTGGAAGGATGTGGGGCAGGGCAGGAATAAAAGTCAAATATGTGGCATATAGGGTAAATGAATTATTTGAAATGAGGATTCATATGCAGGCAATCTCAAGGGTTTGGAGGTTTATGGTGGGAGCATGGAAGTGGGGGTAAGGGGACCAGGATAGAAATTTGAAAACAATTGTTGAAACTAGATCTGTGAGAAGATAAATGTTTTGGAGCAAGGAGGGAGGCAAAAGAGGAGGTGGGATTTCAGGAGTCCTCTATGATTGGTAACTTGGATTTGTAGTGGGGTGGAAGATTGGCCAAAGTAGAAAGCAGGGTAAAAATTACATAGGGGGTGGTAGATAGTAATAATGGAAGTGCAAGTAGATGGAGGGCATATAGGTAGAGAGGAGGTAAGTGAGGAAACAGATAAGGGTGGCTGGGTGACAATGAGACAGGTTTTGCATCTCATTTGATTGTGGTAAGTGGGGGAGGGTTTAGGCAAAGTGGGAATGGAGGGAAGAAGAGGTTTAGTGAGTTTAAATATGTTGTCTATATTCAGAGGTCACTTATAGGTAACTGAAGGGCATTTGGAGAATAATTTGTAGGTTGACCTGTTCCCAGGAAGAATAGGAAAAATACTCTTTGTGGGTTTAAAGAAGTAGGTAGGGAGCCAGGGAAGAAGGTTGCACAAAAGGATAATTGTGGTTAGTTTTAGGAACAGATTTAGTGGTGTACAAAGTGTCTCAATAATCCCATATTATGTACATATATATACACACATTCATACAGAAGTAACCACCAAATGGCAAAAATACAACAATACAACATAATAGGAAATAAGGAATGGGATAAGAACACATAAAGGATGAACTGCATACATATACATTTTCATACCACTAAATTACATGTAAAATAATACTTTATTTATGGGTTTAAGCAAAATTTACATTTACAAAAGTATTGGTCCAATAAACATGAAATTATGATAACAATATAAACAATCAATTCAAACTTTGTAAAATATAATTAAAAATTGCAAAGCACTATTACGTCGGAAAAGTCATTTGTCACCCAGCAATGTTGTTTAAATAGTTATTAACCAGCATATAAGATTGTTGAAAAAGTCTATATTTGTACAAACATTAGCATCACACATAAATCTAGTTAAAGGTGAGTTATATGAGTAACTTGTGTGATAGAAAGGAACACAAAATAGAGCCTGATCTCTAATATTCCTTGATTGCACTCTGAAGTTGATTTCCTTTAATAATTCTGGGACATGGACTGCACCATTAATTAATCTATATAAAAAAATAATCTCAAGATTTCTCCTTCGACTGTGTAGTGATCTCATTTTTAAATGTTTTAGAGTACTATTGTTGTCCAAATACTGATTGAATCTGTAACTTAAAAATCTTACAAACTCATGTTCAATCTTTTTCATATTATTTATGTTCCTAATAATATGGAGACCAAACATAGCTACCATATCCACAATAGACCTAGCCAGTGAGCTTCCAGTGACCAGAATACAGTGAACCAGAATATAAAAACTTCAAGCAATTAACATTGATAAAATCCCTGCTAAACCTAAATATGAACCCAAGAGTTTTCAATGACTTATTTTGAACCATATGGCACTGTAAATAGAATTGTAATTTAGAATCAAAAAGTTTTGTCCTCAGCCAAAACTTGAACTCCTAACTTCCCAAGCTTTAAGCAATTACACCACTGAGAACTACCTAAGATATACCTATGTACCATTAAATGGCTAAAACATAATTCAAATTATAGGGAATCAGGACAAATGCAAAGTGTGATGAGGAAGGTGGAGACCCTCTGATTTTTAAAGAGAAAAATTTGCCCTCAGCTGGGGTTAGGTAAATTTTTTCTTTTTAAAATCCGTAGGTTTCCATCTTCTTCACCAAATTTTGTGCTCCTTTTATGTGTCACTATCCCTTTTCCTTATGTCTAATTATTTATCACATATGTATATACTGGGTTGGGCAATAACAAAAATACATAAATATGTATTTTTGATACATTTGTAGTTTGTATTGAAAATACATTTAAACTACTGTATTTTGTATTTTAATCGAAAATACCTTTTCCAAGTACATATTTTGTATGTTCAAAATATTGGAAATACTTTTCACATCACTTGTGAATTTTGTTGTAGACCGGTTTTATGTTGCTTCATCAACTTATGATGATTACATCATCTGATTTCAACAAGTTTTTGGCTAAAGAAATCACTCTATCAAGAGTTCATCGCCCTTTTTTGGGCAAATACAATGCATTGTGGAATGCATTGGGTAGGTCAAAGTCTGCTGAGAAATTTTTTTAAAATTTTGGGCCATTGTTTCAGCTTTGGGACTGAATTCTGAATTCTCTTTGAGTGAAATTAACAATCCACAGAGGAGAAATTTAATGGATAATTTCTTTGAAAAGCTCATTTTTTAAAAGGAAACAGTGACATGCTGTCATGTATTTATCCCTAATATAATGTAAAGTAACAGAAGAAATTTATTGATAAATATATATAAATGGCCAAACTCATTTCCATGGATAGTATTTTGTACTTTTCAATGTATTTTAAATATTTTGTATTCAGATGTCTTGACAGTGTATTTTTCCTCTAAAATACCTTTTCCATGTATTTTGCCCAATCCTAGGTATATAGAGATAATTGATGAAGAAATACCAGATATGGAATTCATTTCAGAAAAATTTCATCCACATATTTAGCTAAGTTTTAATACCTGTTACTTCGTTTTCTGAGACTTCTTCTGCTCCTGAGGCACTAACACTTCCATCAGGAACCAAATCCGTTATTGATGTCCTGAGTATATCTTCCTCTGGATTTGCTTCAACATCTTCAGCATCTGGATTAGGCTCAACTTCATTGGTTTCTACTTCTGGAGACAGATCATTTTCAGTAGCTTCGGCTTCTGCTTCAGGCTGTTCATCATCATTTGTAAATTCTTGTTCTTGCTGCGATTAAAACATTATAATAAATTAAGCCTTATGTAAGACCTGGTCTAGATTCAAGAGCCTCATAATTAATTATTCCACTAATTCAGTTAGTTATTTAATTTCTTCAACTATTTCAATGACAATAAGTAGCAATGACTAAAAGAAAAGAGAGAATCCATGGGTATAGAAAAAATAATGCATTTTTTTTACCAACAATAAAGATTTCAAATTAATTTAATTTCTCAATGTATACATGCCTCAGCCATTCTCGTAACAAGTGTATCACTGTCAAAGTAATTGAGTTTATGATTATTTATTTTTTCAAGCTCTTTAAGGTCTTTGAGAGCTTCAAACCAATCCCCTGATCCCTTGAATAGAGAGAAAGGATCATTAGTTTCATTCATGTTTCAATAAATTACAATAAAAAATGAAAATTTATTCTGAAACAGACATTTAGTCATCATATGTACTAAAAAGTGCTACTTGTGCCATGGAATATAAAATCGATTGGACAATTCATTAACTCATCAAATAGCATTCTTGTCAAGATATCTACAAAAGATTCACTAAGAAGTGGTGAATATAAATATATAGCATTGAAACTGATGAAATAGGTTAGGAATACCTAATACTGAAACAGTTATTTATATCCTAACTCTTTCATTAATTGCTTATAATATCCAAAGCTTTCTGAATTATGTAGATCATATTGTAGGTGTCTACTTTCTGGTATATTTTATTAAGTTGTTATATTTGATTACAATGGTGTCCACAATATCTTCCATAGAGAAGATTGAAAAACCAAAATCATGTCACCCAAAGAAATGTCAGCATATAATTTTTTATAGGAGCATGCATTCTGTTCAGTGATGAACTGATTAAACTCTACATTGCAAAAAAAGTGTAGCATCATTGTATGTGTCAACCTATAGGTGAAATTTTGTTGAATGTTATTAACTGCTATTAAAACTTATCCCACTTTTCCAATGAAGAAAAATGTTTGAAAACCTCATATACATTTATCTTAAAATAACATAAAAACCTTTAAGTTCTGTGTATTCTTTCAGGCTCCCTTTGGGCCACAAAGAATGCATATTAGCAATGACGTTCCACCTCACTTAACATTCTAACTTATTATGCTTTTAAAATTTCAATATTCTCCTAACCCTTCATCTTGCTTGAAAGAATGAGGCATCCTCTTTCTTTCATGATGGCTGTGTGCAGGAAAATGTAGGAAGTTATTCTTCCCCATACGTAAAGTAGAATTAGGCATGATATTGTCTAAGAATGAAATATTCCTTCTGAATAAAAACGCAACTATCCACAGGAAAGAGTTAAAATATTTACCTGAGTTTCGGTGTTACTTCACAACCTTCAAAATTACAGATTCCATATTCTGAAGAACGACCCTACCACAGTCTATCAAAGACAAATATAAAACGCCGTTTCGTCATCCGTCAATATTTTTAGTGCTACGATGATGTCCCTATGGTGCATGAACCCATTGCCCCCTAGGCTTTATTGCCTGCCCAAACTTCACAAACAGGGCGTTCCCATCAGACCTGTGGTTGCTAGTGTAAGCACCCCTGCGCATAAGTTGGCATTCAGACTGAATTCAATATATCACCACCTCACTGACTTTAAACCTAAATACGGCATCAAGAACTCTGTAACTTTAGCCGAAAGGTTGCAAAATATTCCCGTGCCTCCTAACTCCAAGCTGGTCTCCGTTGATTTCAGAAAATTATTTACTTTCAGTCCGACTCACGAGGCACTCGCCTATCCTAGAGATATTTTAACGATAATTAAAAAATTGAGCGTGTTACTTAATCTCTGCGTCGATCAAAACTACTTCCTTTTCAATGGTGCTTTCTATAAACAGACAGAAGGCCCAGCAATGGTATCCCTTCTCTCTCACCTCCTAGCAGAAAATTTTATGGACAAATCAGAAAAACTCATTATGGAATTAAAAAACATACTCGTCGACAACGTAGGTTATTGGTTCAGATACGTGGACGACATTTAATGCTGCTGGACTGGTAGAGATAGGCAATGAAAAACTTCCTAAAATTCTTCAACTCTATGCACAAGTTCATACAGTCCACTATGGAAGAATGGCCCGACAGCAAAATTAATTTCCTCGACTTGACAATTGAGATTAAGAATTCCGACCACATTTTATCGATACACAGGAAACCAACCTTTCATGGGAAAATTATCCCCAGTGATTCGTGCCACCCCATGCCACACAAATTACATCTACATCTACATAACACCCTGCAAGCCGCCACAAGGGCGTGTGGAAGGGGGTGAGCCACCACCAAACATTCACATGCACTCTCAATGCACAT
>WURS02077981.1:0-10268 GCA_011762765.2 Rhinocypha anisoptera | reverse complement strand
ACGTTTCATACGGTTGACACTGCCATCGTCTTCAGGGTGATGACCCTGAAGACGATGGCAGAGTCAGCCGTTGAAAAGTCGGTGGCAGAACATTTGAACCCGTGGAAATCCCGAGAAGAATCCATCAATAGTATACGCCGGGAAAGCATCAGATCCTTCACCGAGAGAATCTCCTCTATGCATCCATTCGTCGGGAAAAACTCAAATTCGTATTTTTCACTGCAATTCCGTTTCGCCCTTTGGTAATACGCCATTGAATGATACGTCTAGTCCTGTGTGTGAACTTCCAGCTAGATTCTGCTTTTCTCTTTTATTGACGGTCAAGGTTTTTGACGCAATTATGGCTATACCCCACAAGCTATTGTTGTACTTATTTTAAATTCAGATTTTAACAACAGTTTTTTCTCATTGAGGTCAATTCTTCGTCTTTCATACATGTTACACTCATTCCACCCACTGTGATTTTGTTTCCCAACTCTTTGTTTGCTTCAGCTGTGTTCCAACTATTACAATATTTATGTCTATGTGTCGTTTGCTGCAGCACCATCCGTCCAAAGAAACCATTCTCCTTAAAATACCGCCGAGCCCCGTGATAGCTTAGAGCGAAAAATATCTGATTCCCGAACGATCGCTTCTATACACTGTACTCTTTGGAAACCACTTGCATAATGTGTACCACGCTGCTACTCATGAACGTTTCCAAGAAAAATAAGCTGTGACGATACTACACTCAATTTAGAAGCGTGATTTTTATGCTAATATGCACTATGGGAGGCAGAAAACGATATCGCCACTCGAAATTCCCTAGAGGAAGGTAATTCTTCCCTTTTCTCTAGATAAAGGGTTCTCTTTATCTTTTCCAAGGCCAAGACCAGCAACATCAAAATAGAAATATTCTCTACCACCAAATATAATATTTTTGTAAGAGCCGTTCTCCTTATCATGTTGTCAATTTACCTGCATATGTGGAATCTTCATTTTTATTATATTTAATCGAAAACGATCATTAATCTGTTATTCACCCACCACCAAATCTTTTTTACAGGCACCATCGATGGTACTCGTACCACAAATTGATAACCCCTGCTCTATGCCATTGTAAAACGTTTGATTACTTCACAGTATTGATTACTTTGCCGCGTTTCCTCCTGAAACTTTCACTAAGAGGGAATTCCACCCGGGCAAGCGGGAAACGATCTCCTACGTTAGGTCCACTCTTTATCGAAGAGACCTCATGGATGAGAAAGCATGCGTGCTAAATCGGAGGGATGTAAAAGGAGACCTTCGCTCGGGGAGTTTCAAGAGAGTAAAAATATCTCCGAGTTCGTCGGGAATGGGAAAAATGAGGGGGCGGTTATCGCCCACTCCCAGTGATGCAAAGAATCCCAGATTTAGAAGATTGGTACGAGCGAACGAGTACTTTATCTGGGTAATAGAATTATTTCACTCGAGCATTTCAATCACTACCCGCGAGCCGCATTTTCGATATCTGATGTCCTTCTTCCGGAGAGGTGCGTCAAGTATGGCGGAGTTGATGTTTTGCAATCATCGCCGAACGTGAGTGATAATCGGCGACTTACGTGCCCGGCACCATGCAGGCGAAATTAGGACGAGTTCCAAAGGTCCCGAGTCTGAGAAAAATCCTGCGACTCCTGTAACACAGAGAAAGGCTCGTTTGGACGCACGAGAAAGAACGAACTCTGTAGGAATGAAGAAAGAGAAGAAAATATCGCATTCGCTCGAGAGGAGAACAAAAGGTTCTTCGGCCACGTAATGCGAACGAAAAATGTTTTCGACTATTATTCAATTATGTCTAACAAAGAACCCCAAACGGTGATTCCGAGGTATAAAGAAATACGTGGAAGATATTGGGTTAACGGAAATACAGAACACAATACGAAACTAAACTTAAGAGGATTTCCAAGAAGTATCAAGCGTTTACAGGAGAAATAAAAGGAGAGGAAAGATAAAACACTGACGGAAGAAAAGAAGAAAGCGAAAGAAAAAAACAACTGTTGGAGAGAGCAGTGAAAGTCGTGGAGGAAAAGAAAAGAATTGCATTGTGCTGTTAAACGATGTCCTTCGATTGGCCGAAATCGAAGAAAAAAATCACGAACTGCGAATGGATAAGAGTGCCTTCACAGAGCTTACTTAATGCGAGTCCAGTTCCGAAACACGATGGACACTTTTTCCTGTTTGTTTAACGCAAAACATTTATTTTTAGACTAAGGTTCCCTCACGTCCATTTCAGTATTCCATCTGAAAACCTGACTTTCATATAAGAGAAAGTAACATAATTTGCGGGTGCCACATAACCCACACGCTGGTTTTCGTACGAAAACCACCCCGAATGAAATCACGTAGAATTCACGCGTGGCCATTTGAGACTCTCATAATTAGCCAATATGCATTTCGAAAAGAAGGATGCTCATTCGAGAGTGTGAATGATCAGGCCCGCGGCAACTCCAAATGTTCGCAGGATATTTCGTGTGGGACGACTGAAATGACACTGATTCAATGACTAAAACCTCACACAGTTATAGCATCTAGGCAAAATTTAGTTGCGGCTGTGAATGACGAAATAAGATAACACACAAAGGTGAGTGACCAGAAGTCAGTCAGAGTAAAAAAACATGACTGGGAGTGGTCGCGATAGAATTCTCGTCTCTCTAACGTTCGATTGGCGCACATATCCGAATTGATAACACGAGGGGCCTCGGAAATAGATGGGTGGAGGGCCTTAGTTGGTTGCCATCTTACTTTCATGCACGGTTTTCAGGGAATTTAAAGGTTATGCTCTGGTTAATTATACCAGAATGTTCGAACCACTATAGTGAAACAACAGTGGGTGTATTTCGTGCAGAATTTTTTTTGCACCCCGTAGTGAACAATAATTGAATTGAGTAGATCATTTTGATGCAGAAAATATTCCCCAATATTAAATTGTCAAAGGTCCGATAGAAGAAAAAATAATTTGAAATATAATAAAATGTTATCTATGGCTCATTTCATTAGAGAAAATGGAGTGAAAATAATTCATTGATAAGATGAAGAAATCAGGGGTTATAATTTGCTGGCAGAGGATAACAAAAAATATAACTCCACTAGGATTCGAACCACAGTCCCTCAGCACAAACTCCTACCCTCGATCCGGCCGCCTCCGCCACGAGGCATAGTGCATCGGAGTGTACTACCACAATTCTCATCATTCATTCAAAGAAGTTTACATGCGTACTTCGTGCTAGTGTTTCATGTCCAATTTGAAAATCAGTGGAGAAAATTTTGCATTGCAGGTCAATTGTAGCGTGGTTAATTACAATGTTTTAAGACTGCGAGCCCTAACTATCACCGCGAAAGACAAAAACTATTAAGTATTTATCCTGTGTAACATTTATTTAGAGGGAGTTGTTTCATGAGCATGAGTAACCAAATAATATCGTATGTCATATTCTTTGGAAAAGATTCTGGAAAGCAAGGCATATTACGATAATCATCCTGAAAGTGTAATCCCCATGATATTTAAATAGTAATTCATGAATCGGTCATGGAACTCTAGCAGGTAGATATGAAACGAAATCTCAAGCCGTCGAGACCGTGGCTCCCTCAGTTTTGTCGGAAGACTTAAGGATCCGATTGTACAATAGAATATTATGAGACGGTAGTAACGCTGCCGTGGCCGAAGGGCGAGTTATTACAATCTTATCTCCTTCAGCAAGAGTCCGTCGAATTGTCGGAGGAACTAACTGCTTTGGAGTCATTCTGACAGATGTCGGCACTGTGCATCTCTGTAATCGCAATACGAAATAGAAAAGATTTCATAGGAGAGTGAGTTCATAACTTATTCACCAAGTTTACTATTGAATTAAGATCATATAGGAGAACCCATTATTTCTGGGCTTCAGGATTAATGGATCTTCCATTTATCCGAAGCGAATTTCATCACAAATATATTCTTATATAGTACACTTTTATGAGCAATGGTTAGGAATACTTATATTATTTATGGACATGTCAGTTTTCTCTAGATGGAACATCATTATTGGAGATTTTTGGAGGATCTTTTGGGCATCAACTTCCTTATATCCTTACATTCCAAACCTTGTATACTTTTCCTGAAGAGCTTAATATTGGCGATAAACAGACTTAGTTACTTAGTTGTCTTGTTATGGCTCGTCAACAGCATTGTTATTAGTGCCGTATAAACAGACTTGAAACAACACGAAACATATTGATATTGGAGACAATGGTGAGAAGAGAGAATGTAATAAGGTTAAGTCATCAAAAGATGCTCTAAGGTCACTTGATATGAGGATTTTCTGCTCCACTTTTGGTCATACATTGCTCATTTTTCATACAAATTATCATTTGATTTTAGAATATTACGAAGATGGCTTTCAATATTGGACGAAGTACATAAGTGCTAATCTAAATATTGATTTACCCTTTTTAGCCACTTATTTACAACCATAGTCTTTTCACATTGAAGAGGTGGGGGCAATCTTCACTAATGGCTGGTCAAGTTTTCGCAGACAGCCATTTGAATGCGTTTCCTTCAAAGTCATACTTCTGAATATATACATATAGTTTTAAGAAATTGTAAAAATTAACATTTAATACGGTTTTCGATCCAAAGAATGTCTCTTAAATCACAGCTGACATCTAAAGAGTTAGTGAAATTGAACCAAGCCATTGAGCCTTAATGGAACAAAATTCTTGCTCAAAATCACTCAAAGATTATATTTCATTGTTACGGTTTAAAAAAAGGTGAAATGAAAATCAATTACCCAATCAACTTTTCATTGAGAGAAAATGTCAAATTCCATATCTTCATTAAATGTAGGCAGCTGGGATTAAAGCAGAAGGGTTATTACTTAGGCGAAAGCGTGGAAAGCAAACGATCAAGCATTGATCACGTTTCGACCCCAGTACAGTCTTCGCCAGAGAAAACAACAAGAGATACAATTAATCAAAGATGACTCCTTTGAAGACAGCGATAAGGATTTCCAGAAGCTTTCATTGGTATTAGGCCCAAATATATGGAACTTCATGATGAAGAAAGACTGCAATAGTACGTAAGTCCACAATATTCTATTCAATACTTTTCCCATCGTGAAATCGGTATTTACCAGTCATCTGCCACTCAGAAAAAAACCCCAAGTCCTCACAAAAACATCGTACCCGGCACGGTGAATCAAAGAGGCCATATATTACACCTTTTCGACGCGACTACACATTCAAACATACAAACTAGTGATTTGACCCTAAAAACCTGCTGCCGAATACGCACATCCACGTTGCCTCGGGCAGGTAAGGAGAAAAGTTTGCTACCTCCTTCTTACCCTTTCTAGTCCCCCTCCTAATTTTATGACTCAACCTTTCTTAGAAACGTTCGAAGGGTCACAATGTCTTATCGTTCCGAAATGTGCCTCCCCTTTCCGATATCGTTTGGGAAGTTCTTAAGTGACCCTCGGGAGTGTTTGACGAGTGCATTCGGTCTTCCGATTTCCGTGATATTCATGCCCGGCCCAACCGCGTCATTTCCCTCGGTTTTCTCCGGGCTTTTTTTTTTTTTTGGCGGGCAGATTATAAATCAATGCATTTCCCTACTGTTTTATATAGAATTAATCAGAATTTTTCGAGGAAAGCATATATTGAGCGCGTATTCGGCTATATCTCCGTACGAAACTTTTTAACTCTGGTCAATCGAATCTCCATTGACCCACTCGTAAGAAAAGTGGCGATACGGATAAGACTCGTCCGGGAGTATAAAGGTCCGCTAACTGCCACAACCTTGTCAGCGCTTAGAAGGAGAGATTACCCCCACTCCACCCCTCCCCTCCCCACCGGCCACATTTCACCCGCACACAGGTCCGGGGCCAACAAAGGATCGAGAGCAAAAACAAACGTAGATGGTACCGACCTTATGTGTCGCAGTGGGCAACCGGGAACCTTAAAACTCCGCAGTCCAAGAAGTCTCCTCTGTTCTCAAGCGGGGCGTGATGTGGACCCACGTACGCTCGACGTTTGACTCTTGGTCAGGGTGACGGTTGAAACGACGTTGCTCGTCTGTGGTGTAAAGGTGTTACGCCTACGAACACTCTGGATAGGAGGCGTGGGATGAAGGGACGCGTGTCACCACACTTAAGAACTACGGGAGTGGATGGAGTATGGGATAAGTAGGGCGAAGGAAAGGTGAATTGAACAACGTCGGAAAGGAGAAGGGAAAATGCGTCACTCACTCGTTCGGAACATCCGCACTCGAACCACGAACACAGGGAAACATCCCGACCCAGTTCGGGGCACTTTGTGTTCTGTTTCTTCTCCAGATGGCGACCTCTCGCGAGCAAACCTCAAACGGAAATAAAGGAAAAGCGGTAACGGAACGCCACGGGAATACCGCGACCTCTTCAAACCAACAGAGCTACCGTCATTCCGAAGGAAGCGCAGGAAGAAACTTGAGCCCGAATAAGACGATTGAACGGAAATCATGGATCACAGAAGAAATATTCAACTGATAGGCGTGGTAAAATAATACAAAAATTCTAGAAATTATAAAAATATAAATTAAGAAAACCATAAAAACATTAGAGGTATTGGTCGAAAGTGGGATGTCTAAAGTAGTCTAGGTGTAGAGAGCCGGACTACGAAAAAGATAAGTGTGAGTTTTGCAGGCTCCGAATAATAAATTATTCCGCGCTAGGAAAACGTTTTTAAATGATTTTTTTCTAAATGGAATAAGACAAAGAGTAAAATAGCCTCTTTATCAAACGCCGCAGCTGACAGCATGCAGCGGTATCACCAGAAAGCAGTCCTCGTGACACTACTGTTCATGGAATCATCCCCAGATAGATGAGGCATGGCCAAACCAACCCACATCACTCTCCCTAGAGCACACAGCCTTGCGCTCACAGATATGACACGATGGAATTCCTCCAGATAAAATAAACCTGAGGCAAAACAATCCCTCAATCTCAGGATCTCTGCCTGGGGACTACTGGGAGGGGAACGTCTGTCAAAATAATAAATGCAGCACAAAGGAAGTGAAATGCACGAATAAGTGGAAATCTAGAAGATTGAAAACTACAAGAAGTTTGGCAACAGCTTGAAGACGCCATAAGGGTAGTGGGAGGAAAATGAAACCTGATCGAAACGAAGGATTGGAACGCAGGATTTGGAGAGGGCGAGGTACGTAGGTAACACCGTAGAGAAGTTTGGGCAACGCAGTGATTGGAGAGAGAGCAAAGGCAGCGTGCGGTAGTTCGAACAGGGGAAGGGAAACGCTAAGGGAGAGGCAGACCGGAAGAATTCCTCAACAAGAAGATATTGGCGAAGCCTAACACACTCCTGGAACAATACTGACGCAGATTATATACATGGAAGATGTCAGGAAACAGGGCCAGATGCAAACCTGACCACATTCGCCTCTGCCATTGAGGATAAATTGGATATTGGGAAAGAGCCTAGCACCGAAGCATGGATGGAACGGCTTGCAGAAGATTATCGAGGAGATGGCAGAAGAGTGAGGAGCAGGAAAGCCGCTCCCGGGAAACCCAGAAATACCGGCGAGGGCATGAGGAAGGCAGGAAGGAATTAAGAAGAGGAAGGAAGTAGATAAAAGCACCGAAATTAAATGTGAACAAATGCTGTGCAAAAGCAACCAAGTCACGTGGAATTCAAAGAAGGCCAAAGAGGAATGGATGGAAAACTGCAGTTAAAAAAATATCGAAGAAATAATGCTGAAACATAGGCACATGTTACAATATATCGAAGAGACAATTGGAAAACAGTAAAACGAAGTGCAAGGTCACCACTGCAAGTTCGAATGGAAATGTGCTGACGGGAAAGGAGGACAATGGGAAACTTCATCCTCCTCTTCGTAGAGGTCACATGCCTCGTCGCCGCAGCAATTTCTCTCTCTCTTTTCCTCCCAAGTTCTTCATAGTTCTGACATTCTGTGACCTCTAGTAAAAGTTCAATATGTTTCTCCATGGTTTCTGTTTTTCTCTCATACCCTGAACTTTTTCCGAAAACACGTTTGCCATCATATAATACGAGAATTCTGTGATTTGGGGGAGGGGGGGGGAGGAAAGAATCACCACCTGGTGGTAAGAAATTAGTAGAGTTAGTTAGAGAAAGTACTAAGAATCATTTTTCGAAACGATTCTTAATCCTCCACCCTCGAAGAGCTAACGATCGAAAATTTTGGACACACTGTGGATATTTCGATGGCCACCGCCACCGTTATCAACTAGGAGAATCAATGTTATTAAATATCCACAGTAGGCCCAAACTTTTTTCTGTTCCTGTTTCGTTTTCTGTGTGCTGTGTGTATATATATATATATATATTTGTGTCTGTGTGTATGTATGTATATATATATATGTCTGTGTGTATGTATATATATATATATACACACACTTAAGGGGTAGCTTCGGTAAAAGCACGCTTCAACAAGATATTGAGAAGGTCCGGTGTTCAAGTCCCGGCTGAGGGTAAAACTTTTTCTCACATGAATTTGTCGGTTTCCATCATATATTTTCAAACTACATTGTGTGTTCGTCCTTTAATGTGTTCCTATCCCTTTCCTTATTTACTATAATTTGAATGTGTTCCATACACACACTTGTACACATGTACATAGAAAGAAACACTTAAATGGTTCACACTGAGACAAAATATTTCGGGACTTCCTTGCCCCTTCGTCGGTCGAAGAGGTTTGAGTTCTCTCAGACCGACGAAGGAGAAAGCAAGCCACGAAATATCTCTTCCCAATGTGAGTCTTTAAAGTATATTTTTCTATGTGCGTAATTGTATAAGTGTGTACGCGTATTCGTGTTTGCTGCTCATCCTAGTTTTCCTGAACTATATATATATATATATAATTGAGCGCAATAAATCATGTGCATGGCAATTCACGAATAGTAGTAGATCAGGCACAAACAATAGTGCGAAGTTATTAATCATTAACAATACTGTAATTCTCTACGTGCATGATCTTAGTACATGACAGTTGTTTTATTTCCGAGTGAAAACAGCGAACTGTTCGAAGGTAACCACCAATGTAGTTCAAAATATTAGTTGGAAAAAAATTTTAACAAATCAGATGAATCATCTGGATTTGATTGAACGATAAAAAACAAGTCGAGTACCTTGAAGTAACTATTCGTAATCGGAGGTAGGTAAATAAAAGAATCAAGTTTCATCAAATTCATTTTTGGTCGGAGTGATTGGGAGATTAAAGAACCTTGCTCTCCATCTTTCGTGAGACCCCATTTGGAATACGCGTACGAATGAACATGGGATCTAACTGAATATAACTGCATTCATGAAATGAGAAGTTTCGCTGTGGGTAGTGTGATTAGTAAAAAAAAAATGCACAAAAAGGAAAATTAGCATTGCAGCGATGGTTAGAGAAACCAGTATGCAGTTGATAGAGTGAAATAGACTCATCTCTAGAATAATTATAGTATTTAAAATCTGCTGAATTCGATAGGGAATTTGACTAACTTTCATAGACCAAACCTGTACAGGACGGCCCGAAAGAGTTTAAAAAGCAAGAGAAAAAGATCCCAAAACTAGCAGACTTAGAGATTATATTGTCATAGAAATGACAGTAACAGCTCGAAAATTGATAACATTATTACTGATCCTAAGTAGGATGGTTTTTTAAAAATTGTGATTAACTCTCCCTGCCATACACATTAAGGTGGCTTGAAGGGTATGCATGCAGAAGTAGGTAATTCCTAACCTAAAATTGTTAATTACTGTTTTACTTTCACAATTATTTCTCAGTCGAATAGAAACGGAATTTGTTTCCTCAATCAGTTGCATCTCGAGAATTTTTCTTCTCATCTGTTACAATTTCGTCTGTATCGCTTCATAACAAAATATTATTCGTGACATCATTAACGTATATGCTTTAGAAACCAGTCAAACTACCATACAATCCTTGAATCTAATATGACTTTATAGCACACTATAGTATAAGCATATTTGGTATGTTAGTTTGAATTAGAGGACGCAAAGACGAGAATAAAATAGTTAAACAGCCAATAATTTATAAATTTCTACCATTTTTACCTGGTATCCCATCAATAAGAATACATCTACGTATATGCCCACCTGGTAGTGGTTTATGCTTATTTTTTAAATTTATTTATTTTCGATCGCCCACAAATCGGCCAATTACAGTGGCCACTATAACAGTTTTTTAATAACGAGGACGAAACACAACCATGCCCTAGGTGGAGATTGAAAAATCCACCTAG